>JANHZU010006420.1:8757-27494 GCA_032468055.1 Acrochordus granulatus | reverse complement strand
GTTCTGGTCACAATTCAAAAATGAGACTTTAAAACTGAAAGAGTGCAGGGAATAGCAATAGGTGAGCACTTACATGAGATAGGCAGCATAAAAATATGATGAATGAATAAGCTAAGGAACTTGCAAGTTAAATCTTATGAAAAGTAATTAAGGAATTTGGTGTATTTATCCTAAGGAAGAGAAGATTAAGGGGAGAAAAGTGTTTTGCCAAATGTCAAGGCAGTGATCAGGTACCCAGGGAATTGGCTCTTTTGGATCCATAGACAATAAGTATACCTGTGAATAAACAGATTTTAAACTTTATTATTAACTTGAGCAAATTGATTTATAAGCATAACACGAAAAGCATATCTACAAACTAAGATGATACCCAAATCTCTTACAATCATTCAGGAGTTTCTTAATAATGACAATAAAGTTATCCCAGTGATAGCCAATTTCCACAGTACTCAGTGGTTCTATGCAGAAGTTCCCCACAAACAACAATCCCAAGTTTTTTATTAAAACCTGACTTCATGGTCCTATTATGATCATGAGATTGCAAGATCTTACTTTGACAGGTAGCACATGACTTGGATGGGAATCTAAAGTCTGCAACTTTTACAGTAAGAAAAGCTTTACAGCTATGTGAAGATTCCCCACTATTTCTCCTTTATTCAGTAAACAAGACTAAAAAAACAAGCCAATTAGGTCAGAATGAGCTCCAAACCTCTAGCCTCTTAATACAGAGGAAAAATCAAAATATGTCACTAAATTCCTCAAAACAACAATGGTTTTACACATTGCCACTATAACATGATAGCACTCTTCCAATACATGAAGGGATGTCACAGGCAGACAATGTGAATTTATTTTCCTTAAGGGACGACAAAAAACAGTAGAAGGTTTGCAGAGAGAGTTCCTGACTGTGAGACCTATTAAGATATGGAACACCCTGCCTCCTGACATTATAAGTGTTCCATCACTTTTAGAGCAGACTGGACAGCTATTTATTGGCATGGCATGAGAACCCCTGCCCTGCCTGAGGGATTGGAGGAAGACATCCAAGGTTGTTTCCAACCTTATGATATTATGAACAAACTTTGAGGACCAGAACTACTAAGACTAGCCAGCATTATCAAAAGAAAAAAAGGTAGCTCTTTTGGTTTTTCTCCTTCTTTTATCCAGAAATCCTTATTTGTAAACTTTTATTCTACTTCCAATAAAGCAATACCATGAAAAAGGACACCCATTTAGCATATGCATCTTTTAAATTTCTTTGTTATGGCAAAAATATCCAAAAATTCTGCAGCAGTAAGAGTCATTTCTTTTCTTCCTCTTTTTGGCTTTTCCTAGCAATTTGAATTAGTAACTGAGCTTAAGGATATAGGAATATATAACAGGTAGATTTATTATAAAAAACGAAGAATCTGTTTCAATAGTTGACTGTGTAGAAAATGTAAGCTATATTGATATTGATATTGAAAGGAATAAAGAGATATTCAGAAATTTCTTATGAGTTTGAAGGTCAAAAGGTGAAACTTGTTATTTCATTAGGTTGCAGAAATTCCAGCTAAAACAGCAAGTAGGGAAAGTAAAACACAGATGAAGTACAGGCTTTGCAAGAATGTAACCTTAATATAGATGCTTCATTTAGAAGTTGCCAGTTGGAGCCGCAAGTAGAGGAAACATGACACCTGAACCTAAAAAGTTTAGGGGCCTCATAAACATATAAGAACTAGGCTTCGCTTATGAAAAAGCAGATGGTACTAGATAAAAGGAGTACAGAGGACATAGGGAGGGCAGTGGTTTAAATGGTTTTAGGCTTTCCAGAGTAGTAAACAAGGGGAGTGAATGCGATAGGGGAGTGGGGCTTTGCCACTCCCCTATGTCGGGGATAGGGTATAAAAATATGTAAAACTTTTCTTGAAGGTGTGACTGAACTCCTGTATGCATTTCACCTCACCAGGCCTTTGCAAACGCTTCTTTTAATAAAAATAAATAAAAATTTTATTATTTAATAAAATAAAACTTTTGCTGCTGAAATTCCAAGTGAGTTAGTTTGTTTGTTTTGGGATTTTGAGCCACGTTCCAAACAAGGACTGCCTGTATTAGCCCCCTTGATTGCATTATTGTCTGACAATTACAGTTACACAGATAGATTAGCACTTTTGATGATAGCAAATAAGATTTAAAAAAATGGACCATGGCCATATGGAAAAACATTTCACACAAGCATTTCAGAATGCATTGGGTGGCTTATGCTTTCTTCTTTGGACTCTGATCTTAATTTCTTCCATTTTGCTAGGCTGTACAATTCATTACAGACCTAACAGCAGAGTGACTGAGAGGTCACCAAGCTACTATGCGGTTATTTAATCTACAAGATATGCCATTTGCTATAAACACGCAAGAGAAAGAGAATATGAAATCAATATGATTCATTAGTAGAGGACTTGCTGATGGCCTAACTATAAAGCTCCAATAAAACCTGGTGAGGCGAGCATCTAAATTGTCCTGATGTCACTTTAGGGTCTGAGGAAGATAAAACAATGTGGGAGAAAGCAATTCAATTAGTGTGGGACCACTTCCTTAACCATCATTTATTTCTTAACAATCAGAATGTAGTTTTTGAAAAATGTAAGCAACTTATTGGCTATCTTGAATTACTCCGTGTAAAATCTAGAGTCTGTCACCTTGTCAACTCTGTGAACTATGCTAGCAATGATCACAAGGAGGCCAACTGTTATAAAACACAATCACAAGAAAATGGGACTCCCCCCTTTCAAACACCTGGGAGGAAATGGTAGGAAAAGGTCTGTAATTCCCTTGGGGGTTGATTGGCCATTTTCCCTCTGCCATTTGCTATAGAGTTAACTGGTTGCTACTTTCACTTTCTTGTCTTTCTCCATCAAGGCTCTGCAATCTTTGGCTTCTCAAGGGCCATTTTGCCATTTTAACATGTCTTCCCTTTTTATTATTCCTTCCATTTCTCTGTCCCTGCTTCTTTTTTTCTCTTCTTTCCTCTAATCAGTCTATACACTATCACTCTAACTACCCTAGGAAGGATCATCCAACTGTTCCTGACTGAGACTAGCAAAAACACTGAGAAATGAAAAAAAAAAGTTGAAATCTGGAAACATATGTAGATTGCATCCTTCTTCTCTCAGAGTTTGTAATCATTTAAGTGGGTTCTTTATTTATTGCTGATTCAAACACATCAAGTGTTCCAAGCATGTGTTTGCTTTTGTGTCTGTCAGGGTATTCAAAAAACAGCTTAACGATCAGTGTATCTGCTACTCTTTTGGGGGATCTGAATGTTATCAATAAATAAAAATGTAACACAAAAATGTAGCCAGCCTAACCTCATCAACTGGATTTGTTTCTTTATGAAAAACTGGTTTGAGTGGGGGTATTTTGGACTGAAAAACAATTTGAAAGGTGAAGGATCCTTTGAGTCAAGTTCAGCTTTTGGTGAATTCAAAGAAACATCCTTGTTGCTTCCAGTTTAGAAAGAAACTTTCTGTTTCTAACTCTAACTAGTACCCTATTGCTACTTTTCATCCAGTAAGATAATAAAAGCATAGTTTTGGGGGCTAGCATCAGTAAGCATGCTAAGAAATGGCAAAAGAAAAGGTCAGAGCTTCACTAACTGCTAAACACACTGAAATATCTGATACAGTTCTTGAAGAAGGACATTATATTTATACAGGTAGTCCTCAACTTAAAACCCCAACATTGGCATTTTGAGAATCGCTGATGAATCACAACTGGTAGGATCTCTCCCCCCCATCACCTTGAGCTAATATGTATTTTAATATTATAAATATTGACAATGGATCTCAAGATGGTGAGCTACGATATGACATGGAACCAGCATTATTCTCCCATCCTAAGAAAGCAAACTTCATTTAACAGAGTAAAAATTAGAAATACCATCGTAGAGCATCCTCTCTAGGGATTCGCTGCTGTGTGTCTTCAATATTGATGCCGATCGTTTTGTTTCTCTTGGTAATACATTCACATTTCCCTGCCCTGGATCCTTGACAGGGTACAAATGAGCTACTCTATATTGACATAATAGACAGTGTTATTGCTTCTATAAAATAAGAATCTTCTAGCTTCAGGACAATTAATCGATTAATTCCTTGTCTCATTCCAACTATATCCCCTTGAATTAACAGGAGCAACAGTTAGGTTGTTCCCCTTGTCATCATCTAGAATGTAGAAATTTTGCCATTTTAGAACTCATGGATGGTGTGTCCACACTTTGTAAGAGTGACAGAACCTCTCCTTAGTGCAGTATCTTTACCATAGTTTATTAGAAAGTAAATTCTTTCTTTTGAGGCTACCCAAATCTAATTTTCTCCCTCTTTCCTGAGATGAGTTGTTGCTATTTTACAGATGGTTTGCTAAACTACTCAACCACATTACATCTTTGAGTTTAAAATAAGGGAAGGAAGCCACAGAATAGAGTTTAAATTGATGTTCAGTTATCAAGGGGAATAATGGCAATTATAAATAAGCAAGCACTGCATGTTTGATCCATACCACAGAGAAGATGGCTCTCTAGTTCTCCAGATTATAGTCTACAGAAGAATACCATTGTTTTCATCCTTTGGATGTACACTCAGTAGAGATTCTATCTCTATCTATAGAAAGGTTACAAGTAGTCCTTGACTTACAACCACAATTGGGAGCAGAATTTCCATTGCTAAGCAAGGCAGTTCTTAAGTGAGTGGTGCCTGATTTTACGACCTTTTTTGCCGTTGTTCTTAAGCAAATTACTGTAGTTGTTAAGTAAATCAGGCTTCCCTCATTGACTTTGCTTGTCAGAAACCAGCTGGGAAGGTCACAGATGGTGATCACATGAACCCAGGATGCTGCAACCATTGTAAATGCACACAAATCACTTTTTTCAGTGCCCTTCCTTGTACTTTTGAACAAATGGTTGGAAGTTGAAGACTACCTGTACTTACATTTTTCTGCCTTTTCACAGAAATGCTAAGATAAATTAAGGGATTCTTAAATTTGCAGTTTTTAATTGAACAAGTGAGATAAAATACAGTTCTCTTCTGCAGTTCTAGAGGAAGACTTGGACTAATATCAACATTCATTATTGAGAATATTATTGCCTCTCAGGAGCATGTAAGACAGCTCCTGTATCATTCTACGTAGAATTGCATATATCCCTTCAAATAAAATTTAGTGTCACTCTAGTTTACAGTTAAGGCGCGCGGTGGCGCAAGTGGTTAAGAGCTCGGCTTGCCAGCTGGAAGGTTAGCGGCCCGGGATTGCGACCTAACGTTGCTGTTAGGACAGGAGCCCTGAATTCCAAGAGGGATAAAACAATCCTTTCCTCTAGCCATGGTTGACCCTAATGTTAACATTTGCATAGACCAGTTGTTTCCTCCTATGTTCTATTACTTATCGCATAGAAGATGGCATAGTGGCTGGCAACCAGTAGACAGCAGTGAGAATCATGGCCAGTCATTCTGATGCCTTGACAGTCAGTAATTGCTTTCCTGCTACAGCTTTTGTGAGCAGAATTTTTCTGGCCAAAGCAATTTGCTTCCCAGCACTTTTTATTCCTTAGTTTTTAAATAAAAGAAAAAACTTCAAGGAAATAAACCAGAAACCCCTTTATTTAGCTAGCTTGATGTCATTCATTTTGCTAGATTATCCTTACACTGTAGACAATAGCACATTAGAAGAAGAAATTCTTCTTTTTCATATGAATTATTTTGTGCCATTCTTTCTTATCTCCGTATATATGCCACACGTGTTTTCAATTGTTATTGAAAGACTGATATTTATTACTGTTTATTTTATTGCTTGCCAGGAAACTTCCCCCAGATATCAAAATAGGTGGACAAAAATCACACATCTGGCTGATTGTGTAATGAACCGTAATATAGTGTGCATACATTATATTTATGTTTTTAGTACTAATAGTAATGTAGGGTGAATCTGAAATAATGGTCATTTATATGTTGAGCAAACATCTGAACCAAGTTTATTTGTGTGAAAGTTAAACTTTATAATTTATCAATACATTTTTCAACCAAGAATCTGTATTTAATTTAAAAGAAGACTCAACATTTAGATCTAGGTTTTTAAGACAATTAGGGTTAAGAAAAATCTCTGAAAATTTAAAGATGGTGAAGTTCTAAGAAATGTGCAGGTATATGGGTGGTTTGCTTGCCTTGATATAATAATGTACAGGTTTGATGTTTCTTCCAAAAATTCTCAGTTAAAAGAAAATTGTATCTCAATCAAATTACACCCAGCAGAGTTTTTTATTGTCCCCGTGCCTATGCTTTTGTACTTGAACAGAGCACTTATTGAAGAACATCTACAAGTAGTTCTCAACTCAATGGAGCCCTGAATTTCCATTGTAAGTCATGATAGTTGTAAATCAAGGCACCTATGTGACCAGATCTAATTTTCCAACTTTTTTGTGACAGTCGTTAAACAGTGGTTAAGTGAATACAATGGTAGGTAAGCAAATCCTTGTATTTCTATGGCTGTTTTTTTACTAGAAACCAGCTAAAAAGGTCAGAAACCAGCAAAAAAAGTATTGTAAATCATGGTCAAAAAATTGCAGAACACTACAACAAGCATACAAGTGAACTGGTTGCCAAGTGCCAAAATTGCTGTCGTGACCATGTAGGAGTGTGCAGCTATTGGAACTTTGGAAATGGTTGTATGTGGCTTTTGGGGAGTCAGTTATAACTTTGAACAGTTGCTAAATGAGGACTATCTGTATGGCTGATATTATTTTAGGGAAGGGACCTATTATATCTCTATATTCACTATATCTCTGTTACTGTTCAGAGATTCCTTGCCTCTTGTTCCTCATTAGTTTTTTTTTAATACACAATTGTTGCATTATGGAATATTTGACTGAAAAGCAAAACTATGGATTTTTGCTTATTTTATTCAATGTTTTCCTATATTCTTTTCTTTCCCTTCTTAACAACATTTCAGTGTTATTTTTGAATAAACACTCCAAATCTAGAGACCCATTCTGCAAGTGCTCCAAGTATGGAAGTTAAGATCTCCTACAGACACTTGTTTTGCTGATTCTACCTTGTGGATTTGTGTATCTACTCACCAAAGTTTACCACGTGTCTTTGAACACTCCTTTTGGAGAAAGTGATTTTTGCCTTTGAATCATTTCTTATCCAGATCAGGAATCTAGAAACACTCTCCATCTGGAACAAGTTGCCACCAGTTTAGCTCAATTGTCAATCCAGAATCGTGCAATGCCTTTGGGGAGTGAGAATCCATGGTTTCACAGCACTGTGTGAGTCTGTTCACCTAAACCAGGATGATTCGTTTTAGCAAGCCAGCAAGAACATATAAGGTCTCTCCTATTCTTTCTTACCAATGCTGGCTGGAGCAAACTGAAATGGAGAGCCAACTATTGCTCAATATTATTTTGGTCATAGACCAGCATAAGACAAATAACATAACAATCACTCTAAAACAGATGTAAAAATAAAATACCATATTGGGAGAATAAAATAATAATATGATTTATTCGTATTGGATTACAAAATGTACAGACTAAAGCCAGAGAAAAAATTATAAAATTAGTTTATAAATGCTATAGTTAAGTAGATCGCAATAGCTAGATGCATAAGAAATACTTAGAATAATTAGTCTTGAAGGAGATGTCAATATATTTATTATTTTATTTGTTAAAATTTTATGTTGCCCATCTCACTGATATAGTGACTGTGGGCATCTTACAATATAATAATACAACATTGCTGCTTCTTATCTCTTCTAACTTTATTAATCCTTACACATTAACCCAGCTATCTCCAGTATGTCAGAAAACTACAGGATGGGATTGGTGAGATAATTGTAAGTTTTCTCCCACATCTTAACTTAATATAGATAACTTGATATGTCTTCTGAGTCAGTGCATTTTTATGAATATGTCCACTACTGTAGCAGGTATGTAGACAAGCAGTTGCATTTTTCTTGTTCCCAACGTAATTTTGCAACAATGCTTGAGAAGTTCAAAATATTATAGTACAGTTCTCTTCTAGACTACAATTGGCCCATCTGTTATGCTAATGCCTTCAGCACCATTAGATACACACACAGTTGTTTATGAAATTGTAATTTCCGGCATTTTCATGTAAATGAGTACCACTTGTCTTGCAAGGTCCCTCACAGAAATAATGCTGGTCAATATACTTCAACTTAGAAGATTACCAATCCGAATCATAATCCTTGATTTAGAACAGCCACCTATTGCTTCACCTGTCTCTGCACTAGGCAATCTGTCAGGAGTACTGTCAGGTTGCCCCTGTCATCCCCAGCCAAGCTGATTTGAAGCTTCCAGACCCTCAATAGAGCATGACTCACACAGAATCTTTATTGTTCACTAGGACAGCAGCCACTTTCAACAGTTGATTGCTTTCTGACAGTTATGGCTGCTGCTAATATTTTATACCTTCTAAAGTTTAAATTTGGTGTCCTTCCTTCCCACCCTTACTATGATTTAATGGAAATTCTGCCTTATGAGTCTCACACTCTATAAAGTGGTGGTTATTTTCGGCATTCCAGTTTTAAGAAATTCTAGCTCCCAATGTATCGCCCACAGACATCTCCAATGGAAGACAGTGATTCTTGTGCAGACCATTTACTCTGGGTAGTTCAGACATTGGATACAGAGTTTCACCAACTTGTAGCTTCAGTACTAATGCTGCCTCTGCCAATGCTCCTAAAATCTGTTAAAAAGGCAATGATAAAGGTTAGCTTCTGTACTACATACAATCAAGGGACTGGAAACCATAAAATCAAAGATACAAGATGCTGATTCATATTTCAGCACCCAACATCCAATTACTAGTCCACTCCAAGCTTATTGACTGATTGATTAAATAAATAAACTGGACAGGAGGAAAAAGGAGGTATATTCCACTGCAGCTTTGTCCTTTCAAATAGCAAACCATCAAGGCTCTTTGGGTTGGTATCAACATTTCCTGTGGGGAAAACTGTGATCTTTTGTAGTTATTTTCTGAATGATGAGATATAGTTATATCTCTTGGCAGTGCAGATCAACAATGTAAAAGACATAGCTGACTCTAACTTCAGTGTCTCAGGTGAAACTATTGTCCTGCACCATACTTCACATAATGTTGCACTGAGCAAAACTCATTCAAGTGGTATAAAACCCACATGGTATATCTTTGGTGGGAAAGAGCATTTTCATATTGACATAGAAGCCCATTTCATTCATCACACATATGGAGATTATGTGCCAGTCTGCTTGTCCTCCAGCCATCAGAATTACATCACTTCATTGGAGCATTGTTAAATATAACACCAGCTGTTTGTCATTATCAGACCATTTCTTTGGTAAGCTAAAAACTGTAATAATCCTGGACCTCTATAAGAGTGAAAGACTCTTATAGAGTGATGTGTCTCAGATTCCTAATGGATCTTGAAGGTTTTCAATGTATGCCTGGAAGTTCCTTCACGATTTGGCATAGTTCCATCTCATGCTTAGTTAATCAGTAGAATGCAGACCTGGTCAGAGCACTGGATTAGATTGATCCCATGAAGCTTCTGCCAGGCATCAAAGCTGGGGTTTCTTTGATTCATTAAGGAGTTAAAGGAAATGAAGTAACTGAAAAAACAGGAGTGATGATGGCAGAAAACAGAAGTTAACCTGGTTAAATATTGATGCAAGCTCAAGCTCAAGTATAGCAAAATGGCAATGCTTCTCCACATTTATTGTGTCTGCAGAATTCAGCAGGACAGCTCTCTTCATAGTTATCCAGATCCTCTGCTGGGAAGGATGGATGTGATAAAATGCATACAGGGACAACAGAAGAATTTGCTGTTTTCTTTGCATATAAAATCTGATTTGAGTAGGATGCCTGTTGGACAGAGCTTGATGTGATGAATGAAGTCTTGTGATGAGATTTAGGGTTGTTCTAAATTTATACAATCTAATGAAGTGGATTGGATCCTCCATAATCATGTCATGCCCTTCTTGGGTACTTTTCGTAGCTAAATGGGGTCATCTGAATCCCAAAAGTTTCTTGGAGGGTGTAATGATATGTGAAAATGACCTTGAGAGACTGGAGAAAAGATGCTGCCTAGGGAACAGTCAGATAAGAAGGAGCATAGTCTGCAGCTACATAGTGGATGGAGCAAGAGGCTCCCTAAATTATTGGGTTGCAAAGGTGAAATTTGGAGAATTGCACTTTCAAAGTTGCAAGATTCTGTTAATATAGCCTTAAAATAAAATAGAATTATCTCATTGGGTCATGTTTTGTGTCTGGTGTACCTGGGAAGGCTGATATCTTAGCTGTGGGCTATACTCCCTCTTATCTGACCATTCCCGAGGCAGTATTGCTTTGCCTAAAAGGTCTCCTAAAGTCAATCCTACTTACCATTAAAGGAACAAGGGTATACTGTGTGCATGTGTGTCCTCATTCAACAAAACCTCATCTGGGTCCATCTATATTTAAGAACATTTTCCTGGTTCCAACCTTCCTTTTTCAGGGAAGGCTATCGAAAAGGCTGTTGAATTGGGAATCAGCTAGTTTTGTTCCTTTTCATTTGAGATTAGGCCAAGTTATGTTAGGGAAACAGAAGTGGTCATTCAGGAGATGACTTATATTGAAATCCAGATGGAAGGGATATACTGCTTTTAATCATATTAAACCTCTTGGCAGAGTTTGTTATCATCAACAATGGCATCCCTCCTACATTGCCATCAAGGATTTGGAGTCAGAATCACCATCTTGCATAGTTCTCCAATAATGATTTTAGTTACCCTCTTTTGAGCTCTTGTATATCCTCTTTAAAAGTATGATTCAGTATTTCACATGCAGACATCCCCAGATTTGTATAAGAACATTATAACATTGGTTGCTGTATATTCACTCACTTTCCTAGCAATCTGTCGCATAGAAATTATTTGCCTTTTTTCACTGTTGTTGCAAAAACATCTTCATCAAATTATCCACTATGTCTCTTGGGATCTTTTCCCCAGTTCTTTATAATCAGTATAGTCCCTATCAATGAGTAAATGAATTGTTGGAAGATGTTCATCATTGTCTATCTCTTCACAGTTATTTAAACTGATTTGCACTTTTCTACATCATTGTTAGATCCAAGTTACATTTGGATGTCTTCAAATTACTTTTCATTTTCACTATCCTGAATAATTTGGTGTCATTCCATAAGTTTAGCCAGCTCATTGTTTGCCCCCATGTCAAGATAATTTATGAACAAGTTAGAAAATACAGGTCCCAACACAGCTTGTAAGAGGTTTATTTCCTTTTATTGAAAAAATGGTCCATTTATTCCTACTCTTTGTTTTATATTTTTAACCCAGTCAATTAACAGGACACACATCCTCTCATCCAACAACCACTGAATATACCTGTTAGGTATAGTCAAAACTGCACAAGATAGGTGGAGTCAATCACTGGGATTGTCAATTTATTCTAACTTTTGGACTCTCGCTCGAGTCCAGTGTCCAGAGAATAACAATTCCTCTTACCAAAATGACCATGTGCCTATATAACTCTCCACCTGTGTTTAATTCTCCTCCCTGCTACTGCCCTGCATTCAGTTGCAGAGCACCTAGTAAACCAGTGACAATTCCACACTCTTATTGACTGACAGGGAGCCAATCTCCCAGGCTTTAATTACTTCCCTGGCCATTTTACTCCCTACATGGCCAACAATCATTGTGGATGCAAAATTAAAAGTGTGTCTTTACTCTTCACGACAGTGAAAGGGGGGAATGCGTCCTTACAACCTTTGAAATTCCCCAAAGATGCAGTCTACGGCCTTTGAAATGTTCTTTATGTATGGTAGAGTATACCATGCTACTGTCTTCTTCCTTCCTTCCCTCTCTTTTCTCCCTCTCCTCCCCCCACCATCTTTGGGATGCCTCACAGACACCTTGTTACAAATTCTTGTGAATATCCATTCAACCTGAATTAATCCTGTAGGTACTTGATCTCCACCTTCCTCACTTTGTGGATGCTGCAATGCATCCTCACCCTGCCATATAATGCCCTAATGCAGCTCTTCTAATGGGAGAAGTGATTGCTGTGGAAGCTGTGAATCCATGATATATTAGTTGCTTTACGGTAGGTCATAGTTTCTAGCCTCCCATCTCTTTGTCTGCTGATAAGCACATTCAAGAATGGTGGTTTTTCATTCATTTTCTCTTCTACTGTTTTTACTTTATACCCAAGAAGATGGAGCTTAGTAAATTGTAGAATTCTTTCATCACATCCCTATGAACAATAACAAATATATTATCCACATAACAGTTCATTAAGTTCATAAGTCTGAAAGGCCTGATTCTGCCTCCTGTAATACTGCCTCTGCAATCACCCCAGAGATTGGAAACCCCATGAGTGTCCCCTTTACTTGTTCATATACCTCCCCTTTAAATGTAAATAAAATTTGTTTGCAAAACTGTAATAAATCCATAATATGTGTCTTTGTCAAATTGTTATGATCTTCATCATACAGTTCCTCCAATTTTCTATGTATTACTTCACTTACCAACTTGGGCAGATGGATGTGAATAGGGAAACCACGTCAAATAAGACCATGATTTCATCAGAGGCAATTCTCGTACCATGTAACTGTGTTAGAAAATGTGTGGATGACATAACTGTAGTTTTTGAGAATTGTGTGAGGAAGTATAACTGCTGTGCCATCCATTTTTCCAAATTATATGTCAGTGTGCCCCTCAGTGCCATGATCAGCTTGAGGGGTACACCTGCCTTGTGTATCTTGAGAAGTCCATAAAATCTTGCCAGAGTGGCATCTGTGACCCTCATTGCCTGCCATTCTTTTTCTGATATATGATTATTATGCTTAAACTGACCGAGATACAGTAGGTGTTTAGCTGTGTGGTCATAGCCCTCATTTCTGATGCTTTTGCTATCATATAAGCTGATAAATCTTTAAGTAAAGTGAAAGCCTTTTCATCATAGTCTGTTCAATTCATGACCGTTGTTGCTCGTCCTTTATCCACTGGCAATATAACAATATCCTTGTTTTGCTTCATTGTTTTTATAGCCTGTCTCTTTGCTGGTTTAAGTGTGCTCGTTGGTTTGTGTGTAATTAACATCACTGACACCTTCTGTCTGATTGCTTAATTTCATCCTCTACTTCTACTCAACTAAGTATGGATTCCACACCACTGCTGCCACAAAATCCCTTGGTGCTGCATCACATATGTTATGTCCCATGTCACAGCTGGGTATTTGTGATTCATATGGATTTAATTGTTTGCTTGATAGGTTATGAATGAGGTCTTTGTCCTCTTTTAAGCATGGTTTCAACTTCCATAGTTTTACCTCTAGTTCCTCTCTTCCTTGTCTTTCCTTTATTGTTGTTCTAATGACTTTCTCCAGGTGGGCAACTTGTTCTCCCTCAAATCTTGATAGGCATTCTGCTATTGGCATGTTAATTAAGGTTTTATACTTGCCTAATGGCAATCATTAAAACCCTTGTCATTCATCTGCTGAACATCCTCACTGTTTGCCTACCCATATCTGAATTAACTGGTGGCCAGTAGCATGTCCTCTTTGGTGTGATCTCTTCTCAAGCAGAACTATGCAGGAAGCATACTGTAGCTGCTCATAAGTCAAAGTTTCATGACTAGCAAAAGTTTCCCAATAAGGAGCTGTTTGAAGCCCATGCGCCCATATTTCTCCTGAATAAAAGTGAACATGCATATATAGGAGGAGACAGAGTGTGACACATGGTTGTTTTGGTAGATTTGGCAAGAGAAATTATTGTGGGCTTAAATGAGAGTCCAAAAGCTCAAAACAATAAATTGACAATCCCAATGATTGACTCCACTTGGTTTGTGCAGCATTTTCCTGAGATACATGTGTTTGCTTTCATTTGATAGTCAAAACTCTTTGACCAGGAACTTTGTCAAAGGCTTTTTGAAAGTCCAAGTATGCAAGGTCAATGGACCTGGTATTACAAAATAAAAAACTTCTAGAAGGTTGGAGAAGGAGGGTTTCATGGTTCACAAATATCCCTTTTAGTAGAAAGACAAATTTAAATGCTATAAAAATTAAAATATATAAAATAACTGTAGGAGAAAAGCTTAAGCATCATGTTAACTGAAATCAAACCCACTGCACATTTTTTCCATTCTAGATGTTAGCAAATCCAAAGAGAATCACTCCGAATAACAACATGCTCCATCCAAATAAACATTCCATATTTCAACTTAACTTGCTTAAATATAAGCAAATTCACATGTAAGAGGCATAAAGAAAACTAATGACTAAGATTTAACATAACAAAGAGGGATAGTTTCTCCTTTAAAGAAAACAAGCTCCCAGAATGTCCTTACTTTAAGTGGAAAACATTTAAGTACAAAGTCAGTCTAAATTCTGTCAGATTAGAATGCATAAAATAACTATAGAGAAAAAGACCTGATTAATTCTAAACAAATCCAATACATTTTCCAGCCCAGATGTCAGATCCAAAAATAACCAGTCGAAATAGCAACATGATCCATTTTAACCCTGGTCAAACAAACTGACTTTGTGTTCCTTCTTTTTATACAAAACAGTGTTGCTCTTTAATTCATCCATTGTTGATTCTTGTTACAAATTTCTTCAAAACTTTAAACAGATTCTTTTGTAAATCCAAAAACCCCACCTCTTTCCAATTGCTCTCTAGGATTGTCATTTTGATTTCCTTCTTCATTTTTAAATCCTCATTCAGGGTTGTTGTTGTTTAGTCTGATAAATAAAATTCTTATTCAAACTCTTAATTCACATTGTTCTTGGATATAGTTTGCTGCATATCTTTTTCTGTGATATCTTCTGGGAATAGCATGTTCCTAAAAATATCCAACATAGCTGACCTTATTGATTCAAAGTCCTTATACAATTTCTAAAAATAACTTTGAATACCATTATAAGTTTATTGTCTTGTTATGTTTCCATCAAAAAACTATTCTTCTTTCCCAGGAAAAAAGCATTTATTCTTTAAAATTAATTACAAAGTCTTAGTATTCAAAATTAAATATTTCAATGTTCCTGTGCCCTTAATCCATTCAAAACTTTCTAAATCCAAAACCTTGTCTTGCTTTTTGATGTTTATTTTAAATTATTAAAAAAATCTTAATTAAGATTGATAGCCCTCACCCAGTATATTTTCAACCTTGTCATTTTAAAGGTATCTAACTTCTTTAAAGCCATAAATAGGCAAAAATAGTTAACAAAGGAAGTACAAACTCAGCATCCTTTCAAAAGGCTCCATTTGTGGCTGGAGCAAGTATGCCAAATTCCCTTAGAGACTGCTGCTTTGTATTGTCCTCATGATAATAACTGTATGGAGCACAACTTGGGCAATCTCAAAAGTCCTCTCTTTATCCAGAGGTCAGTGGAGCCAAACTACTTATTGACTTCCTATCTTTTGCCACAGATGTTGGCTCTGCTTTTTGTGGAACTGTCCCACCATCTTTCCCCAGAAATCTGCATTTTATCTTTTCTTCAGATTAATTAATGAAATATTTTACAACCTTACACTTGTCAACTTATTTTTTGATCCTGTCGGTTTTGCTTACTACCCTGATGAACAAAACATGTGAGACTTCGGAATACTATTCAATATTTTTCTCATAATTATTAAGGTGAAGCTCTTGGTCATAGTCCCATCTGTGTGAGTGGTTCAGGAACCTAATATCTTCTGGATAAAATACTGAGTTTACTTTATGTTAAAGTTGTGTTGAGGCCTGATTTTCCTTTACTGCTTAAAGTACTTTGGGACTTACACATTAATCAATATTATTCTCCTTGCATTTTCTCCCATGCTTCATCAGCCATGTACTTTGGAAGGTCACAGAGCTTAGCATTTTATATGAGTGCATTACTTGATTCTGCAATCTTAGATATTACAGAGATCCTAAGAAAGGAATCTCCATTTTCACCACAATGAAATTGTTGAATGGGTCAGAGAAACCATGGAACTTTTACAGCCTCACAAGCCTTCCTCAAATCTACCTAAGCACAATCTATGAGACCAGTACTAACATCTGGAACTTTTGTTCAAGATGTTTTGATTCTGAACCTTTGCAGAGAATCCATCTCTTCTTTAATAATGGATTTGTAAGGTACTACCACATACAATTCATGAATGAACTGTTCTGTCCTCCTTTTGTTATAATAGCAAATGTCCTACACCTTGAGACAAGCTTGTGATAATTCATTTGTGATGCAAATGAGCATCTGTTCATTCAAGCAATCCACCTTGTTTATCCTCTACTGGAATCAGCTGTAATAGGTATTCTAGTTTTCTATAACTTCTGCCTGGGAACAAAAGAAAAAAAATACAAATCAAGCTCCCAAGAAGTGCCATGTCACCAAGAAATCAACTCAGATATGAAAGATTCCCAACAAGGTTTCTGGGGAAGCACAGAACCATACATATGAATGTACGGATGTTTAAGTTTTTGTGCCTTTGAATTAGTTTTTGATTCCAGGCAAATGTCTGGACTTGTTTCTGCACTTTTCTTGGCAAGGTTTTTAATAGTTTGCCATTGCTTCTATATTCCTAGAGTTGAGAGAATGACTGCCCAGGGTCATCTAGCTGGCTTTGTGTCTGAAGTGAAACTAGAACATACCACACTTTCAATTTTTAATCCGGTATGTTTATATACTATAGCAAAACTGGCTGTCATAGATAACCAATAGACACAAATACAAGTAAGCAATCTGCACGTATTATCCTGATACAGTTTTCTGAGTGGTGGCCTCGGAAAATGACCATAGCAACAGCATGATGTGGACATTTTTCTGGGTAAAAGTATCCAGGATAAACAGTGTAAATGTTTGTTGCCTAGTAGAATCGTGGAGAAAAATTGGAAAGAAAAATAATACTTGGGGATCTTTGAATAACTTGTAAGAGAAACCACCTTTCTCTGCTTTCAGTATTCACAACTTTCTTCCACCAAAAGCAACTGGGCTCCCTGCTCTCCACCTTTTGCCTATGTTGAGGAAAATTTTGATGAAAGTATATGCTTTGGCACTAATATTCAATGTACAATAAGAGAGACAAGTTGATTTTAATCTATTCCTTGTTCTTCAGTCATTCACAGTCATCAGAATCTATCTGATTCTTTATGACCCCATGGATCACAGCATGCTGGGCCCCACTATCCTGAACTGCCTTCTGGACTCTGCCCAAATCCACACCCATCAAATATATAATGCTATCTAACCATCTCATTCTCTGCCATTCCCTTCTCCTTTTGCCTTCAATCTTTCCCAGCATCACAGTCTTTTCCAATGAGTCTTCTTTTCGCATTAGGTGGCCAAAGTATTTGAGCTTCAGCTTCAGCATCTGTCCTTCCAATGAACAGTTAGGATTGATTTTCTTTAGAATTAATCTGGTTTGATCTCCTTACAGTACAAAGGACTCCCAAGAGTCTTCTTCAGATCTCACAATTTGAAGACATCAGTCTTTCAGTGCTCAATCTTTCTTATGGTCCCACTCTCACAGCCATACTTTATTATTGGGAAAGCCATAGCTTTGACTATATGGATCTTTGTTGGCAAGATGATGCTTTTAAATATACTTTTAATATCTTTTCTGTCAGTTACCTCAAATTTCCCCAAGAACAGTTCTAACTTCCTTTACAAAATAGCTGCCAACAGGAATAGTACTGTTGTCCAGTGATCTTATGAAATTCACAGTTCATGAACATGCCAAAAAATCATCTCATGAAAAGTTTTGTACATGAATATCCCAAAGGTGCTTTCTCAAAAGGCAACTGGACTTTCTTGATTTTTCTTGAAGACATTTTACTTCTCATCCAAGACACTTCAGTTCATGAAGAAGTCCAGATGACTTTTGAGAAAGCACCTTTGGGATAACCATGATCTGGATGACTGAGAATCTCCATAGACATTATGTATGTGAAGTCTCCATTGACAAAGCACATGCTTTGGATGCAGAATGTCACAGTTTCAATTTCCAGGTAGTGCTAGAGAGATTCTTGTCTGATGCCATGGAGTCTTGCTGTGATCTGATTCAGTTTAGGGCTTCCTATAGTTCAGAACTTTGGATTATCAAACCTACTATTTATGTGTATTAAATTATAGTTATACAAGTACACTAACAGAAATGCTTCATCAAAAGCAAAATTTCAAGCAGATCTTTAAAAAGTAGCACTAGATGCAGTGTGCAACAGATATTGAACAAGACGAGATACATTTGCCCTGGAAATTTGATTGCTTATTTAATAAGCATTATTAAATCCTTTTACCGTGAAAGACTTATCCAGATTCTTTTGTTTTGCTTTCAGAATAAACAGATTTACTATAATTGATAGCACATTTTAGTTATATTCCCAGGTCAGATAGTTCTGTTGTTCTTAAAAACTAGATCAATAGCATCAGGATGATGGATCTTCCACCAGAACAAATTCCTCCTTCTCCTCTTCCTCCTCCTTCCAGGACTTCCTATGTGTCTCCAAATCACAGGTGAAAAGCTCTGGGAAATTATTGAACTATGTGTGTGTATGTATGTATGAAGGCACGGTGGTATAGTGGTTAAGACCCTGGGCTTTTTGACCAAAAGTTCAGCAGTTTGGCAGATTGAGATCCAAGTGCCACAGAACAGGATGAGCTCCTGTTATTCCTAAAGGAAAATGGGTAGTGAAATGGAAGGCATATAAATTTAATAAATAGCCCCAAAATTGTACAAACGTAGTTATA
>JANHZU010006417.1:1658-17154 GCA_032468055.1 Acrochordus granulatus | reverse complement strand
TATAACAGATTGGCTAGTTTAAATAGTTACATCACATAGTAAAACTGTTCCTGAAAACAATATTATTAAACATGCTTTCCTACTGACAAAACAGTTAGTTATTAGGGGAAATTTCTTCCTTTGTAATATTTTTTACCCAGCCATTTAATTTTCATTGTTGGGAAATATTTAGGTTTATAGTTTATCTTTCTGAATTCTGAAATTACACAATTTAGAAACAATATATGATTACATAATAATCTGCAAAGTGTAACTGTGAGATTTAATTTATATTTACTGCTGTCTGGGTTGACACTATCTTTACAATATTCTTAGTGAATACACCAAGATTTCTAGCTACATGGCCTTTCCTGGTGGTATATGTCTACGTTTATGGGATAGTCAAGTTATCATATTTTGGAAGATATGGTCTGTATATAAGGTAGACATGAGGAAGAAACATACAGAGTTAGAAAGTTTTCCATAAGTTTGGATCAACATGAGAAGTGTGAAAGGCACAGTAAACATAAATGTGTAAAGACAGAAGAGGTAGTCAACAAAAACAAAAAGATGTTTCACATGATATAGAAATGGGTTAATGAAAGTAATTCTTTTACTGAAAAATAAGTTTTCATGAAAAAAAATTCTGTATTCAGAAGTCTGTTTACTCACACCCCATTTTAAAAGGCCAGTTGCAGAAAGATCCAGGTTGATCTAATCATTGTTAATTGATTCATTGACTGTCATATTATGCTTAGTTAGCATGATTGTTTTTAAAAGCTCAGTATCACATGGATCTCAAGAACAAAGAAACTGCTGAAAACATATCTGAAATGGAAAAATATGGACATTTCAGCTGTCCCATAGGTAATTGTTATATTGTTATTTTATTGTAATACAAATGTTTGATATTGAAAAATAAGTTATTCTTACTTATGTTTATCCTCTGACTGAGTTCTTAAACATATTTTGAAGGGGCAATTTTTACGTAGGACAAACAGGCAGAAGATTAGCAGAAGCACATCCATGAACAACACCTAGCAGTTAGAAGAGTCATGGACAGACTGAACCATAGTAGAAACTGTAAGCATCCTAGACCAAGCCAAGTCCAAAAACACTACACTCAGATAAATCAGGTGTTAACAGGTACATAAACAACATCTACATACCATTAAAAAAAAGAGAATCAACGCCCACCAATCAACCAGGTAAGCAGGGATTAACACCAAGATTAACACTAGACCAACAATTAAAACAATACCCCAATCAAGGAACTATCAACTCTGACAAACAAGCTATCAGTAAACAACAGCCGAACCAAGGAACTACCAAAAATACTCCCATCAACACTGACAAGACAAGTTACTAGTTTATAAAAAAGAGCAACCCCCTCCCATCTAGCATTGATGAGTTTGGTTATGATACATCTGCAAGAAAACAACCAAGCTCCAGAAGACAGAGCCTCACAGTTCAATTCTGAGCAACAAATATTCTCTATTGGTACCACTTTTAGTGTATTTGGAGGCTGTCAGAATCTGAATGTGAATAAACTTATGTTCAAGTCACCATGCATCTGGATATTTTTCATCTCTAATTTTGAATGAGACTATAGTTCCCCAATCAGACCTGGAGCACGTTCTGGGGGTTCTCCTTGATTCACAAATTCTGCTCAAACAGCAGGTGGCAGCTGTTGTTTAGAGAAGCTTTGCACAAATCCATCTTGTGCACCAACTGCACCTTTTCCTGGATTGGGATGTCATATGTTTACTCATGCCTTAGTGATCTAAGTTACTGCAAGGTGCTCTGAATGGGGCTGTCCTTGGGGCGGTCCTTGAGGACCACCCAGAAGCTGGTCCCAAATATAATGGAGAAGCTTGGTATATAACACCGTTACTTTGTGAGCTGCAGTGATTGCCAATAGGGGTCCTGAGTACAATTCAGGACACTGCTAATAATTTTAAGGACCTTCATGGAACAAGGCTGGAAAAATTTGTAGAACTATCTCTAATCAGTTAAATTATCTTCAGGGATCCATAAAGTGGGCTCTCTTGCTTTATGGCTTAGTATTCTTCCTGAGATATGAATGGCCTGGCATGCTTGCTTATAGTAAATCCTGGCTTTTCCTCCAGGCATTGATGAGGAAGGTTTGTGATCTTGTGACATTGTGATCAAATGTCACTGGATGGATTATCTTGTGATGGTATTTCATTATATTTAATGATTTCATTATATTTTATTCTATTTACTTTTGCTTGTGTAGCGCCCTGAATTATTTTGAGTGCTCAGCTACAGAAAATAAATTAACTAACAAGCCAAATAAATCATGGAAGTTAGATTTGGGGGTTGGTTAATCATAATTTACTGTCAGTGATTGAATATTGGTTATACACACAAGGAATTTGACACAGGTACAGCAGCTCTCAGTATACAGTGGTACCTCACAAGACAAGTAACTCGCAGGACGAGAAACTCGCAGGATGAGCAAAAAATGTAATCAAAAAATATTCCGCTACATGAGAAAACTGAGAAAAATATTCTCACTCACAAGACAAGGAAACTTCATGCCAAACTTTGCGCGTCATCAGTAAGTGCGCTCTTTATTTCCCGTTCAGGCAACTCCGCACGAGAGTTCTGCCAACTTTTACCTCGTGCTTTACTCCATTGTTGAAGACAGCAACCCCATGCAAGAGTTCTGCTAATGCAGCAAGCGTGTGCGCGTTCTGCCAACTCTCCTCTTGTGCAGTTTACGCCATTGCCATACCAGAAGCAGCACGCGTACGTTCTGCCAACTCTCCTCTCGCGCAGTTTACTCCATTGCCATACTGGAAGCAGCATGCGCGTGTTTTGCCAACTCTACTCTCACACAGTTTACTCCATTCCCATACTGGTGGCAGCACGCGTGCGTGCGTTCTGCCTATGTTCCTGATCGCAATGAGCACCGCACGATCAGCTCACGTGGGAAATCTCCCAATAGAGCTCTCCTCTCTCGCTGCGTAAACAGCGTAAATTAAGTGAAAGACATTCAAGAGAGAGAACTCCGGTGACTCCCGATTCAATCTCCAGAAAGTCCCCTCCCCCTCCTCTCCTTCGTGCCAGGATATTCTTAAAGCCGCGCACGGGCGCGCACACACACAGAGAGCAGAAATCCCCCCTTTCTCACTTCTCCCTCATAGTATGGAAAGAAGAAGCACTAAGTGCTAGATCAGAATAACCGCACACTTTAAGAATAACTGCCCACGACACCTAGAAAAGCTGAGAGAAAAAAGGCCATCTTAAAGAGACAGCAGCCAGCAGCAGCCGAGGCCAGAAGCTGCCTCAAAGCAGATCCGTAAGTGTTGGTTCGTTTGCTCTATTTCTGCTTTATCTCATGTGTTAATCATGGTTACTTGTTTCAGATGTTAGGGACAATCATTCCTACCTCAAATTCCATTGAAAATGATTTTTTGGTGAATATTTTTGGGGGCGTGGAACAGATTATCTGAAACTGCATTTCTCTTTACGAGCATTTCATGCTAAGAGTGTTCTTCCAGAACGGATTAATCTTGTCTTGTGAGGCACCGCTGTGCATGGATTCATATTACATGGATTCCTGCTATATTTATAATATTAATGCAGTGAAGTACCAGTTCAATGCTTCCTATTTACACATGCGATTGGGGTACCAATGGGTTGGGGCAACTAATAGCTAGTAAGAGATGACTAGGGAAACCACTGGTTTTCTACCACCCTTTCTTTCCAAGGATTGGTGAAAATTATTTTTTAATATAAGAAATTCAAAAGTAGACCAGTGAAATGTGGACTTTTTTTAAAATGAGATTTTTCCAGTTTCCTTCTTCAAGTCCAAATGTTAGAAAGAAAGGTAAAATGGATTTGTTGTTTTTACCACCAATCCCATGGTGCAAGTGCCAAAAGTTCAGTACAACCAACATAGTGGAGACCTAACAGAAGATATTTATGGAAATCACACTCTTGCTTTCTCAGACAGAATAGGGTGAGGTAAAAAAACACACCAATCAAGGCCTATTACAACCATTATCCAGACAAAATGTCTTAAGCTTTGCTAAGCTGAAAACTGAATTGAAATTTGAACAGAATTTTCTTAAGTTAGTTTCATTTTCAGAAGAGCCCTTAATCTGTACTTTCTCTTAGTAAAAGGGTTAGTTTAGATAAAATTCTTAACTGACCAAAGCCACCAAAGCCATTGACCAAAGGAAGTAGAAGTCAATATCTATGAGTCAATCTGGTAAAATCAATACATCAAAAAAAATGGTGTATAGAAAAAATGGTGTATAGAAAACTGCAACTTAGAACAAAATTTATGCAATGTAGGTTTTTGCTCTTTTATCAGCAGATCATTGAGAAATTATCTAAGAGAAAGAAAGTTGACTATATATTTGAAATCTGGATTGCTTTCAACTATGGACTTCAATTATGGACTGCTTTCAAAACACGAAAGCAATATTAGCAGTATATAATAGAAGTGGCTACAAGATCACTGCAGATGATGATTGCAGCCATGCAATTAAAAGATGCTTGCTCCTTGGGAAGAAAGCTATGGCAAATCTAGCAGCATAAGAAAAAGCAGAGACATCATCTTGCTGACAGAAGTCTACATAGTCAAAGCTATGGTTTTCCCAGGAGTAATGTACGGCTGTGAGAGGAAGGCTGAATGCCGAAGAATTGATGCCTTCAAATTGTGGTGCTGGAGAACCTCGGACTGCAAGGAAATCAAAGCGGTCAATCCTAAAAGAAATCAACTCTGTTTATTGGAAGGACAGATACTGAACTTGAAGCTCAAATACTTTAGCCACCTCATGTGAAGAGAAGACTCATTAGAAAAGACCATAATGCTGGGAAAGACTGAAAGCAAAAGAAGAAAGGGATGACAGAGGATAAGATGGTTAGACAGCATCACCAACACAATGAACATGAATTTGTGCAGACTCCAGGAGACAATGGAGGACAGGGAGGCCTGGCATGCTGAGACCCCCCATGTTCCATGGGGTCGTGAAGAGTCGGACATGAGTTAGCAGCAGAACAACAACAATAATATAAATAAAGCATTCATGTGAATAGGAGGAAATCACAACCATATAAGTGATGCCCCCTTGATTGCTTAATGTAATTATAGATAAATGTATAAGGAAAGTTTGTGGCAACATTAGAAGTGTGCTCTTTGGGAGCATGAAAGAGCATGTAGATGATGCCATCCGGTTGGCTAAGAATCTGATATAATGAATATTAGATGCAATATGAGTATGGATCTGAAAAGAATAGAACAATTCCAATTTGTACATAAAGGAAGTAAATGAATGTGACAGAACATTGATTGAACACTCCAAAAGAAGGGGGAAATATAGAGAGATGACTGTATGTGCACTAAATAATCTGCCACAAGGAAACAAACTTTGTTGAAAGAAACAACAGTAGCTGTATATGAGACCATATTCTGCTTATTTTGGTATTTAAGATGAGAGTTGGAAATGTCAAAGAAAAAAAAAGGTTGAATGAAATAGGGCTGAGTTATTTAAGAAATGTGTATGGTAAAACAAGAAGGCATGAAGTTAAAAATAAACTGGTGACAAATTAATGTGGATTTAATACAAAAACGAATGACCAATATGAAAGGATATTGAAGTAGTTTGGTAATACTGAGAGAATGAAAAATTGCAAATGAAGAGTGAATGGATGAGAAAGAAGAAGAAGAAGAAAAGGACTAAGAAAGTTGTGGTTGGATGGAATTAAATAATTTTTGAAGAAGAGACGTAGGAAGTTTCAGAACAAAATGATGAAAGAGAATGGATGGAAACAAGGATGGTTGACGAGGATAAAAAAGTATGGAGAGGTACAGTTAATGCTATTGAGGTGAACTAGCTTTCGTTGTATTTCCTTTTTTTTACATCGGGGGGGTTATTAGTGCTGATTTCTTTTCTACATTTTGTATAACATTGCATGCCTCAAAAGATAGTAACACAATGATGGATATAGTAATGGATGCATACATCCCTTTAGCTTTCATGTTACCATTTAGATTTCATGTAAGTGTGCATATGGCTTGCCATTCAAAATCAATAGGTTTAATTTAAAACTGTAACAAAGCTTTCTGCCTCTTTCCAACACACATGTATCAGAAAGCTTCTGAAGAATATGTGTGTGGAACAGTGTATACAATTCTCCTATAGCTCATAAAAATTGGGGGGGAATGGAAAAATATAAATGGCTTCATATGAATGGTCAGGGGATATAAATAGCTCCTCTTAAGTTTTGGCAATATCTCTTTCACTAGAGTTAATCAGCACCATTTGCCCTATAAACTAATTTATGTCAAATAATATAAATTATTTGACATAAACAAAATGTTCCTGTACACCAATTTTGGGGGCAGGGAAGTTCCGTAAATTAAATTTGGCTACATTCTTTTTCTTATCTCACTTCAATACTCATTCTTATCCATTTTCCTCACTTTGGGGAATGTTGCTTATCCTGGAAGGGACCGGCACGATGACTATAGCATATATGCAAGTTGCCTGGAGGGATAAGCAGCAATATGAGAAAAAAGGAAAAAGAGCCTTATAGCATTAGACAAGCCATCCAACATTTATGGGTAACTCGTCTTCCTTTTTCATCACCTCCAACATTTTTTCTATGTCTTGTGCAAGGTTTTTATCTAAAGCTGTTACCTTCTTGACTTCACTGCATCTAAGTCCTTTCCCTCTTCCGCATATAAGGGTCCCTTCCTTCATGCTAGTTCCTCCAGTTCTTGCTTTTCCTTGTTCAATCTATTTTAACCTGTTTTTTACTTTAACCTTTTGCTATCGACATTACTTTTCTTTATGCCTGTCCAGGATTTTTGACTCAACCTCACTCAGTCTCTCTTCATGTTTGGCCAAGAGCATATAGTAGCTCTTGTCTTTATGTCTGAAGGGTCAATTCACTGCTTTTTGTGAGAGTATGATGTCAAAGTAATTCTGGTTCAACTGGCTTCCAGATCATTATATTCTGCTTGTTTATTCCTTTGTTACATTTTGGAATAATCCTGTAAGGAAGACCGTGTCCTGTATATTAATTATAAATTGGGAGAAGGATGCTGAAGAATAAAAGGTTCTGTCACAATAAAAAGGTAAAGGTTTCCCCTATCCAGGCATGTCTGACTCTTAGTCAGTAGTGACTAATGGATGGAAATGGATGGTAGTGCTCATCTCCAATTCAGAGTCAAGGGAGTCAGAGTTGTCCAAAGATGCTTTCATGGTCATATGGCCGGCATGACTATACACCAAGATGCACAGAGCACTGTTGCCTTTCCCACTGAAAGTGGTAACTATTTATCTACTTGCATTTTTATATGCTTTTGAACTGCTAGATTGGCAGGAGCTGGGGCAAATGAGCTTCTGACCTGGCCAACAAGCCCAGCATCTGAACCACTAAGCCACCATGTCCCCTTCAATCACAATAGGTATGTAACTGAAATGTGAGGCTTCTGTTTCATATAGTTTCTAAGGTTTCAAATATATAAACCATGACTTGAAGTATGTCCATTGAACTAGTCTACAAGCAAATAAAGGATACCATCCCGGAAGTGTATCTATGTTAAAACTATTTTTCCAAACTAAATTATGAGTACATCGTGATTATTAATTAATTTATAGACCACCTAATCAAGGAATAAACTAGTAGTGGTAGCATTTTTTCCTTTCTATTTTCCAACTGTTGTTTCTTCTCTACAATGCCATTTTTTTGTTCTGGCCTCTTACTACTTATTTTAAACCATTCTAAACTGAGATTCTAAAGATGGTTCCAGAAAGTCAATCTACCATATTCATACAATTTTCCTAAAATTAATCTATAATCTTCCCAGGTACTGCCCATCAGTTCTTCATCTTCTTCTCCAATGTCATGAAAGAATAAGACGAACAGTTGACCCCTAACTTTTGACAGTAATCCCAAGAATGCTCTATTTGGAAGCAACTAATATCTTCTAGGATCACTTAGAATTTAGATTACTAGTTGTCTATTTTCTTTAAAGTCTGATTCCATTTGATGTCCTCTCAACAACAGACTTTTCATTCTTCTTCCAGAAAGTTAAATGCATTTATATCCTCTTACCAAATTTACACTTAAATTGAAAAATGTTTGCTAAAATGTCCATATTTCACAACAACCCAGAAAATGTCTGGCAAATTAAAAGAAGCTAATACCTATCATTTACTAGATCTAGGTTGCTGTGATACTGCTTCTGGAATCTTAAAGGTGGCCCAAAGAAATTTGATCCTAATTTAATAGACCATAAAACAGAGATCCATATAGTTTATGATCCAAAAGCAGCTAGTTTAAGAAAGATGTTTTTCACAATGTATTTAGAACGTATTTTGAATGAACAAACACCTGAAGTCAACATCTGTTTATAAACAGATCTTGCTTGATAATAAAGATGACCACTGAGGCATAATGCAGGTATATATCTGCAAAAATGAGTTTGTGGCTAAATAATACTGGACTTTTGTTTGCCTATGTACCAGTATACAGCTTGTTTAGATGGCTTTTCTTAATATATGGAGTTTTGGTATGTAAGAGGGATCTGTGAACAGATAATAGCACATGTTTAAGTATATTGTTGCTGTCTTTATTTCATTACACAAATGACATTTTTAAAAAATTATCTAAAATATCATGATATCTGCATTTCTGCTTTCTTAGAAGGTAAATAAGGTTTACATTTATTTGTCTTTTAGTTCTGGTTAAATCACAACCAAATGAGACAAGAGCCATAGAACTACTGTAATTCTAAACTAATAGAACTAACAAAACTAGTAACATAGAACTAAATTTGTTATGAAGAGGAGCCAAAATATGTGATAAAATGCCACTTAGCACATTTGCAGTTAATAACAATTTGAAGGACAAAATCATGATACAGAAATTCCTCTGATAGGCTTAAATCCCAGACCAAATCCAAGAGAGTGACTTTAAACTCTAGCAAGTATAAAATCCTGCAGCTGGAAAGAACTGAAAGACCCATCTTGGCAGCATTGTGCATAAGAAGAATTTAGAGGAAGAGAACACCAGAGGAATATGAGAAAGCAGTATGATGAGCATCTAAGAAGGCCAATGCAACTTTGAACTATATTAACAGAAGCACTGCATCCAGAAGATGAAGTGTAATAATTCCACCATATTATGTGGTGATTAGAAGCACTTGAGGTACAGGCATTATGTCTAGTTCTGGGCAGCCCATTTAATTTGGACTGAAAGCTACATCAGAGCTACGAGGGAGATATGGGATTTGGGAAATCAAGCTCTATTTAAAGAAGCTCAGTATGTTTACCTTACAAAAGAGTAGGTATGACAACAATCTATAAATTTCTAAAAATTTGTCATGTAAAATTGGATAAGGATAAAGATCAATGTATTGAAATCAAAAGAAAAGAGATCTGGGTGTTACAGTAGAATAAATTCCCTAAGAATATGAGCTGTTGAACTGTGGAATCAAGGACAAAGGTGAATGTCCCCTTTCTGAAGGAGGCATTCAAACAAAGCTGCATGGCCGTTTTTCAGGAATGGAGTAACCCTGAGTAGAAAATTGAATTAAATAACTTGTAAGGTTCTTTACAACTCATATATTCTATTGTAAGGTTCTTTACAACTCATATATTCTTTACAACTCATATATTCTATGATATGTGTAGCTTAACTCATAGAAAATCTCTTTTAATTTTCTCCAAATCATTTCCAAATAAGCTATTATTCATATTGAATGTTACAATTTACTTACAGCACTACAAACTATTATGTAGTATTTGTGTCATAAATATAACAACCTTCTCTCAGTTCTATCAAACTGGACACTTCCAAATAAGCCACACTAGTGCTGTACTGCAATTGCAACAGAATACTCATAATTTGATGGCAGTAGCAGTTAAGATGCTGGGCTTGTTGGCTGGAAGATTGGCAGTCCAAGTTTGAGACCCTAGTCCTGCCACGAAACAGGCTGAGCTCCTGTTACTTGCTCTAGCTCCTGCTAACCTAGCAATTTGAAAGCAAGTAAAATGCAAGAAGATAAATAGGCACCACCTCAGCGGAACAAATAACAGTGTTCTGTATGTCTTGGCTTATAGTCACGCTGGCCACATGACCATGGAAGCATCTTCAGACAAACGCTCTCTTCCTTGGCTGTGAATCTGATATAAGCATTGTCCCCTAGAGTCGGACATGTCTGGCAAGGGAAACCTTTACCTTTCACCTTATGAGATTGTGATCAAGAGTAAAATCAGGATAATTATGACTTTCTTTTAACTTGATGTTTTATAACTATTATTAGTAGTGTATTGAAAGCAGTGACTTAAGAATAATTTAAACCTCATGGACAATATCTTTAAGTCCAGTAGACAAAAATCAAATGTTCTCTTTTGGCTGGTCAATAATATTACATTCAATTCCAACAAATTCATGTAAGCATTCCCTACATTATTATTACAGTAGTAATCTGATGTACAGAATTACAATTATTAATTGTAATGACAATTATTTTAGCTTTTTAAAAATGATAAAAATCAAGCAAGCTGTTTGGAGGAACACTGGAAAGTGACTGAAGTGCTCTAATGCACCCATCATTCAAGAGGCATCGCTTACTATCAGGCCTTGTGTGGCAGCTTCAACTGTTTCCTATCAGTCACCTAGGAAGCAATGCTGACAAAAATGTTTTCTATGCCTTCACACAAATGTTCAGGCAATAGAAGGAACTCTTTGAAGAAGCTCCACTGAATTTTGGACAAGATGCAGTGCCTTGATGCATCAAGCAGTGGCTTCAGGGGAGTGATTGGTCACTTTTGAGAAAACAAACCAGTCATTTCAATATAGTTTCCTTAATATTCATTTTCCTTAAAAACTATCTTCAAAGAGGGTCTGCATTCAAATGAATGCATGGCTTATATATGCTGTTTGTTTGTTCCTACTTCCTGCTATCTCAGCAAACCACAAAATTTATATGGTTTGCTTACCATGACATATGAATAAGGATCAGTGACTTATTTTTATCTAAAAAGTCCATTAGAAGTCTCAGTCACCTCTAAATCCCTGCCAGGTTTAGAAGAGACAAGCAGCAAGCAGAAACCCCAGCCTTGATTGTTCTAGTAAACAAAGTGTGAAACTTTCCATAGTTTCTTTAGCTGTTAACATTGACTTAATGGTGGGAGTGGGAGTGATCCAATAATAAACACCTCCACAATAGCTTGGAAAAATTCTATCTTACTGTAATCCTACAAATATAGCCAGCAAAGACACTGTTATTGGATTCTTTGAAATATGAATGCCCATTATAGGATGAAGGACATGCTTACAAAGAGACATTAACTTTATTATAAGCAGTGCTTCTAATCATATTTCCAATTATTACTCCCTTCATCCATTCCCTCCACTCCCAACATTTCAGAGAGCATTTCAGAGCCACTGAATAGAGCAAAATTTTGTTATGACAGCCTCACAATGTAACCAAATATACTGATTATACGGATTCATTTCTATCAATTGTTCTTAGGGATATGTTATTAAAGTTATAGCTGTGGCTATATTGGTAGAGACCTAATGCTTGAAACTAGATGAGAAGTATATAGACCAGTTAATTCTCTTAGATCTGTTAGTGATTGTTGATCCTATCAACATATTACCCAACTGGACTACCTCCCCTTGGAGTTTTCTGTTTTACAGAGGTTGTGATCATTCTGATTGGCTATGTTCAGAAAATGGAGCTGTGGAATTATTGTCTAACATCTAGGCTATTGACTTATAATCTAACACAGGGACCAATCTTGCCCCTCCATGATGTTCAACAACTGCATGAAACAATGCAAGAGGCTATCTAGACTGAGTGAGGTATCAGCTATATGCTGATGACATCCATCTATTCTCCTTATTATCCAACTTTAACTTTGTCTAAATCAATTGTAGGATAAATGAGAAAGATCAAGCTAATGTTATCTAGATTTCAGGGCAGAGGTGCTACTAGTAATGAAAAATCTGGGCTTGAATACTGGAACTCAGTCTCTTTGGGATAGACTGAATTCCCCTTGAAAGTGCAAGGTCGTAATGTCACTGTACTCCTTGATTCTCAGCTGCCATTGTATCTGTGTTAGCTTTGACAAGGAATGGTTTTGCATAATTATGCTTGGTCACCTTTCCTGATTTGGCAGTGTTGCCCCAAAGCATAATATCATACAACTTGATTACTAAATGTCTTCTACATTGGACTATCATTGAAAACTCTCAAGAAATTGCAACAGGTGCAAAAATGGCAGCTAGATTGCTAACTAGTATAATATTTAGAGATCATAGGATGCCTGCTTTAAAAGATCTGCATTAGTTGCCAACTGCTTATCAGGCATAATTTAATTCTAAATGGCTTAGTGATCTGGCTATCTAAGGGACTGGTTCTCCTGTTACAAAGCTATCCAGTTGTTAAGACGGGCAAGAGATGCTATCTTAAAAGAGTTCTTGCTGTTAGAGGCTCATTTTTATCTGGCTCAGGCAGAGGAACTGGACTCTGTAGGAGCAAGGGACTGAATGTCAGGGAGATTCTGAGAGGAGAAATGCTGAGAATGTAATGAGCTTTGTTGAACCTCACTTCAACAAACAGTTCAAGAGTGTGAAAAAAAGGTCAAGGCATCTCTACACAGAAGAAGGTATAGAAAATGAGCATGAAGAATTTGAAGTAGGCTTAGATATTAAATTTGTGTCATCTCCTTCAGACTGTCAAAGCCTATTTACAATTATATTAAGGTTTTCTAGAGCTAATCAAAACATGTTTCCAGATGTCACCTCAATTTCTCAATTAAGCATTCCAATGAAGTAATTATTAAAATTCAATTGCTTTGATAGTAGTTATTAATTTAACTTTAATAGAAGTTAAATTATGCTATTCCTATTTTACCTTACTTATATCTTATTTATAAGATATTATTTATGTGGCTATAAGAAATAATATACTAAAATATTTTGATCCTTATAATAATAATGAAACTACAAATTACTTGCCCAAAAATTGTGGTGAAGAATCTTCTTGCAAATAAGAGTAACCCATAACATTGGGAGCTGAGGGCCATAAAGTGGTAGCTACCTCATCACATCTGTGGTTGTATTTATTAAATTTATTTTCTGTTCCTCTTACTATCCAAAGTGACTCTGCGTGGAGACGGGCCTTAAAGATCATTTGGGAGATTCTGAATTTATTTTAGGACTTATCTCATTTTTCAATGCATTTCCCACTTTCAAGTGGGGGAAACAATATTATTAATTTTCAGCAGTAATGGCCACAGATACTTCCTAGGGCTGCCCAAAGATCCTGGAGGATTCTGGGTGGCTCTAGGGCTGCAGGTTGCCCATTTTTGCCTTAGAAAAGCTATATTCAAAGAATTAAGAATAGAAAAAGAAAAAATGAAATATCTGGACACAGGTGTATTTAAGAGGGAAGATTTTTATACATTTCATTATTTGTGAGATATATAAAAAGTAGCAGGGCTTTGATCACAGCTGCCATCAACTTTTTAATCTCTGAGAAAAGGTAGTTGGAAGGCAGCATTGAAACGATAGAAAATTTGAAAGAAAGTGCTTGGAACAACATGTGTGCTTCTGTTCACAGAGAAATACATTACTTAAATTGCATAGTGTTATGCAAAAGAGACAATGATGTTCAAGCAAAAAATGAATGTTGTCTGGAAGCCCTCATAGCCAATAGAGCAATAGTGAAACAATAGTTGGGAATTTAAAGCAATTCAAGAAGAGGAATATAGTTGAAGGAAGGAGAAATGAGATAGAAGCTGCCAAAAAGATGGTTTGAGAGATTTTATAGCAATACTCTTGTTTTTAAATACATTTAGCTGTCCATCAGTCAAATTAAGTCAGTTTCAGCTCCCAAGATTGGGAACAATAAATTATACACACAAAAATCTAAACAAAATATATTTGCATATGAATTCAAGTAATTTTCCAATAGACCAATTTAATAACACTAATGTTAAATCTTTCATTAAAAGAAGTCTTGTTCCACTGTAGAGATCTGCAACTATAATACACTGTAATAAAATTCAAACCAGTCTACAAAAGGAAGATTCTACATAAAGCCTTTAATGAGAGCAGCAAATTTGTTCTTACAGTAACAGACACAGATGCAGCATTATCAAAAGGTTGCTATACAGAGAAGAAAACTGAAATTAGAGCAATTCTTTCTTTCTAGGGTATTATACAAAACTGAATACAAAAAAGAACAATCACTTCAAGAAGCAAATTCTATCACTATAAATTTAGTCATATTTCATGTATTTTCTAAATACATTTGGATCAAATTGTATCCAAAGATTTATTTTGTTGAGAGGAGTATCCTGAACTCATGAACTTTCCAGCAATACTTCCCTTACTGTTTGAAACAACCCCATCCCTTGGTATAAAATTACCCAAAAACACAGTGCAGAGGAAATTAGCAAGGACAGTCTTCTCCCTACTCAGCCAATAGAAAAATTATAGATCAAAAGTCTCCTGGTGATAAAAGGAATTTTTCCTCCTGTAGGAGTTTTCTGTTAGATGCAATATAGAGTACACTGTCGTGACTTTACAATATTTAGATGTACAGGTGCATTTGTGATACTAAAAGGCATCAGCAACATCTTCAGTGACCAACAACTTCAGAAGAACTTCCCAATGCTCTAAGAAGCTACTTTTCATGTACTTATTAATTCCCAGTATAGATTAAAAATTATTCCACTTGTTTTCAATCAGAATGCTAGTTCTCTTGCAGAAAGAACAATATATTTAAAAGGTTTTAGAAGTGTAGATCCTTGGTTGGCATTCAGACAAAATCTCACAGATCTTTACAAGGAGTTCTAAATTCACAGGCAAAAGCAAACATTAAGTGTGTCTATATATGGTATTTTTCAAAATCTTGATTCTGTATTAAAATTTTGTAAGAATCAAGAACATTATATTGCCAGAAATTAATTTTTTAAACATTTAAATATATATATTTGAATATTTTTATATTTAAAATTTATAAATTGCCAGACATGAATTAATGTACACTCATGCAATGTTTATCATATCCCACAAATATGTTCTGATTGTCACCCAACATAATAACAAAGATACTTGAATTTTGCATTGTCAGATCATTTAAACAGAAGCATTTATATTAACAAATCGTACCCCACAGAAGAGTTGTGCCACAATAAACTGGCTAAATCTTTAAGGGATATAAGCCTTTATTTTCATGTAAGTATTTTACATAGCTTCCTCTCTAATTCACATGTTAACAATATACTAAAAGCTAATTACCTCAGAATAAAAAGCCACTCTTAGATGTTAAGCTAAAAATATGTATGATTTAAAAAAAAAAGAAATAAAAGCTATTAACAAAATAGGGAACAAAGCCTTGGAGGCATATATTATAAATCACACCTTTGTAATCAAATTTGATCCATTAAAAAGTGCTGTTAACTTTTAGAAGAAAAGAACAACTTCAGGAAGACATCCACTAGGT
>JANHZU010006416.1:45665-61622 GCA_032468055.1 Acrochordus granulatus | reverse complement strand
AGATGTTGTTACATCTCAGTTCCCACTGAGGTGGTACTGTACTTATTTTTCTACTTGCATTTTTATGTGCTTTCAAACTGTTAGGTTGGCAGGAGCTAGGCAGACAGTGGGAGCTCACCCTATTATGTGGTGTCTCTTGGGTCTACAACTCAAGCCATTGACCTTCCAGATGACAAGCCCAGCATCTTAACTGCTCATACCACCACATGTCCTTGAATTATACTTAGAAGCAAAGTAATAGCCAGTGAAGCTCCTGCAAAAGAGTTCACATATATGCAAGTCTAGGCTTGCACAAAACTGTGTGGACCACTGCATTCTGAACCAAATGAAATTTCCAGATACTCTTCAAGGGCAGCCCCATGTAGAGTGCATTACAATAGTCCAGGAGGTGATCAAGTGTGGGTGGCTATAAAAGGACACATTCATAAGGTCCAGGAATGGGCATAACTGGCATACAATTTCTAGCTGTGCAAAACCTCTTCTGGTCACAATTGCCACCTGCTCCTTGAGCAGGAGTCACAAGTCCAGGAGAACCCCCAGATTATTGTTTGCAATTCTCTTTTGAAGCACCAACCAATATTTTTGTATTCCCAATGAAATATCATTTCCATGTCTTTATTGTAGCCTCTCATTTGCAGATCCACTTTTGGTGACAACTCAGTTTATCTTGTCAGATATAACTTGTTTTCATCTGGCATTTTTTCTAAAACATCTTTTGGAAACATTCTACTCATAGAAGCAAACACTGCTGTTGACATGATTAATATTAACTTTTGATTCCATTTTTCAAAAATATCCTTCAATATTTCCAATTTTATAATATTTTGCATCATTCTGTAGCTGTTAATCAGGTTTATTTATTGTTAGACTTTCTTTAAAATCATTAGTGTCTAATGACCCTCTAATTTTTTTAATTGTTTTTTTATGTCATATAAAAATTCAGAACCAATCAACTTTCCTATGGGAAGGATTCTTTATAATTAATTCCAAAATATTATTTCAAATTTATCTGGATCCTTAATCTTTTTATAACTTTTTAAAATCAAGTCTTAATTAGTGTTTCTGCTTTTTATTTCATTTATTTTTTTAAAGTTCTTAAGTTTGTAATTAAAATTTTTGTTTCATTAAGGGTTGAAGGCAGATTTACCCGGTGTTTTCAGATTTGTCAATCCAAGGGTTTATAATAGCTGAAAAGTAGATAATAAGACATTTCTGAATGTGATTCGAAAAAGAAATATGTGCGCTTAAAGGTGCCAACCACAGTTAAAGCAACTTGGCTATTTCCTCCTCTCCCACTTCTGAAAACCCACTGGAGACCACTAACTTGTGGTCTGCATGCCAGGATAAACTGACTGGAACACATGTGTGTGATATTCCATTTTCTTTTTGTGCAGAGGTGTTTAAAAAGTTGGTCTGTTCTCTAATTCTTCAATCTTTGCTGTGATTGTTGTCTCTGCTTTTTGCTGAGCCATCTTTAATCTGCAATTTCTTCCTCAAGACATAAATGCACAAGAAAGCAGGCTGGGGGACTTTGGACCAGTCACACTCTCTCAGCACAACCCATCTCACAAGAGTATAAGGTATCTTTGCTGCCTTGAGTTATTTATAAAAATAATAAAGGACGGATATAAATAAATAAATGTGTGTGACTGATTATGTGCCGTCAAGGTGATTTTGATTGTTAGTGAGGATCTCTCCTCAACCTGGGCTCTCAGGTCTTCAAATCGTACATCAATCACCACTGTAATTGAGTCCGACTACCTAGTGCATTTCTCCACATTGATTATGGATATATAATATGCATATAGTATGTAACAAAATATTACATACTATATGCATCTATGATACAACAACGAAAATTAGTGAGCAGACCAGAAGTGGCAAATCAGCTCTTGAATGGTTTCCCTTCTATTTCCACTGTAAAATCCAAAAATGGAATTACAAGGAACATGTCTGGTTAATAACAAGAAGAATGGTAATCTTATTAAAAGGTACTTTTAATTACAAGGAACATGTCTGGTTAATAACAAGAAGAATGGTAATCTTATTAAAAGGTACCAAATTCCACTTAGGAATTTTAGAGGATGGTAGCTTGGAAGAAATTTTTTTAAAAATTCAGCACATATTTTTCTAAAGGCAAGGTAAGGCAATGAAGGGGACAAATTCAATTAGGAAAGTCATGCTTGAGATATTTGCAAATAAAATAGAAGTTAGCAGAATGTTATAGGTTAGTAGGGAAAATCTAAATAAATCTGACAGATCCCATCACTCTTGCAGCTAAGGGAGGCCTGTGTCAATGCTGTTTAATTTTAGAAAATTCCTTTGTTACTTCAAAAGCTGATTTGTTGTGAATAAGATAAAAATCTGTTTTCTGTTCTGACCTCATCTTCACCTTCAGGCCCTTATGAGATCTGGGAACTAATATCTGTATAAGAATCAGCAGCTTAGATTGCAAATAAAAAAAATGGATAAAAATATGTATCTGCAACCCAGAACAAGAGGTCAGATAAACTTTTTATTCAATGTTTGTTCTGAAATAAAAATATTTTATAGAATCTTCTTATATTCATCAGGGACTGTGAAGATGGACTTTTTACATTCCAGTCTTCTATTCTTGTTTGGTGGAAAGAACCTGAGCATTTTCCAATACTGAATTCACTCAGAGTTGGCATCTGGCTGTCAGGTCCTTTGGAGTAACCTAAGGCACAGTCTGGCCCAGTTATTTGGGAAGAGCTTGAGCCTGTTGGCCTGGTGAAGGTCCTTGGGGCTGCATTTCAGCCATTGGTGTTTTAGATCCTTGCCTTTCAGGCTGATTAAGGATTCCAGGTTGATTAAGGACAGGTGGTTGGGTTCAGATAATGGTGAACATTTCTGGGCCAGAGGGAGTGATTCCACCTGTCTTGAAGAGGCAATTGCCTGTCCCTTCCTTAGAAGAACAGAAGAGACCTAACAGAATTGGACAACTTTTGTCCAGTCTAGTTGATTGAAGTCAGCTTTAAAAAAAAAAAGCAGATGTGCTCGGTCGGGGTTATTTTAATTGTTGTGTTTCATCTTTGTACACCCTGTCAGAATCATTGTTGTGAGTCATATAAATTATTTAAATTAAACAAAATAAACCAGGAAACATTCCCATGGTTCTAATCACATGGACAGTGAAGAACCATGCCTACTGGCCTAAATTTTGTGTTTTCAACTTTCATGCATTCCAGTATGGGAGAAGGGAAGGCAATCGAGAAACATTGATTGTAGTATTTTCTATGTACTGACAAGCATACTGTTGTGTGTTGAATGTGCAAGTATGAATTCATGATTACAGAATAAGCTTTTCTGACATTTTGTGTTATACTTCACCTTCTTGAGTTACCCAGATTGTCTGCTGCTGTTTTTTAATCTGATCCAAGTGAATTGTCTGATTCTTTTAAACTAAAATATTAATTGATTGAAGAAAAATACATAGATGTAAATATTATGGAGGTACTTCCATTTAGGATTCACCAGACCAGGGACTTGCAACTTTTATATAAAACTACTTGCTTTCAGAACACAATATACTGTTCTATGTCATGTATTTTTGTGCGACACTTGAAGTCAATTCAGAAACTATACAGTTTAGCTGTAGGGCTGCTAATTGATGTTGGCTGCATTCATCATCTGCACTGTCTGACAATGTAATCCTAGGCCAAATTCTTGCTCTTGCTACTGTGCTTGTAATTAGGATAACTTCAACAAAGTTCCCAGAATTTTAAAAATCTACAGCAACATAGGTATCTTAACAGCATCTCTCCTTTTAATGATATGATCTCTCTTTCTCTCAAGCATTTTGGAAGTACATTTTTGTTCTTCTGTTATTTGTATGTATTGCTTTTAGGAGTGATGCTTCAGGAAGAATATCCCTCTAGCTCTCTCTATAGTCTTCGAGCATTAAGACCATTCTGCCTTTTGACTTGGAAAGCTAGCTTTCCCTTATCTATCACAAAAATATCTGTTGATTGATCTCTCCTCAATTTATCACTTTTAAACTCCTTTTAAGGTAACTAGTGAGCTACTGGAGGGCACTACATCTTTCATAAGTGTGTATTCTTTAAAACAGTTTTGTTTCTTTGTTGATGCTAATAACTCCATTTAACTGAATACAAATCCTAAGTATTTGAGTTCTATTTACTTTCATTGATCAAACTGTATAGGGCACCATTCCCTACGTGATATCTTGTATTGGCCATACTGGGTTTGAATTTATGAATAACCAGTTGGGCTGGAGTTAAGAAGAACTATCTAGTAGATATGTAGTAAATTCATCATTTTTTATCTGCCAAAGTCCTTCTTTTCATGGAACAGCATTTCAGACTCAGAGAGAAGCATTTAAGATAAAATAATCCAGCAACGAATATCTCAGAAACTCTCTAATCAATTCTGCAGCAATAGCAAGTTGCATGTGTGAACTATTCAGGAGAGCTCACTGGACTAAAATGGACAATAAAAATTAAGCCTGGAAAACATCATCATGAATATGAAATAGTCTGGATGAACAAAATAACATTTTATGTGGCAAAAAGCAGTCATATCTAATAGATTCTATCAACAGAACTGTATCAGACTCCTCAATTTGTTGGAATCACAAAAAAAATTCATAATATCTAATCTTTCTCTTTCTCTGACAAACTGAAAGCATCATCACTTTCCAGTCACCGAATACATCAACTGCAAGACATCAAGCTTTATTTGCTTATTTGTTACAGTAGTTAGCTTGCTTGTTTATTTATTTAGCACATTTGTATATCTCATAATTCCCAGAAGACCAGTCCCACAGTGGTTAACAGTGGAAAGTGAACAACAACAATAAAATCCATAGGATTTACAGAAATCTATTAAATAAATGATATATAAATAAAAGATACTTAAATATACAGGTATCAGGAGTAATCATAAATTACTAGAGGAAAAGCTGACATGTATCGATAGGTTTTACAGTTCTTTTGAAGGTAGACCAAACAAATGACAGACTGAACTTTTACAGGGAGAGAATTCCTGTCAGGCCAAAACCAAGAACAACATGTGGCAATTCTTCCAGGCTGAAAGAATAGCTGTTTCACACAAAATCTTGCAAGACTGAGGACTCTAGTACCTGCATCTACAATATTCCCTGTGAATTGTTAGAGGCTATAATCACTCTCTTTCTTTCACACATAATGGGTTAAATTGCCTCTCACTCTTTTGGAATGCACCACCTCCCTCCTGGGAATCTATCTCCATCCTACATTCCATCACATCTCCAGGGAACAAAATCTGCCATTGAAGGTGCATCTCCTGGGTTTACTCAAGGCAGAGGTCTGTCTGCAATCAGATGTGCAACAAACCTTTGACCAAGATTATAATTCTTAGCATATAATGTATGAGAGTAATCACTTCTTCAAGTAGTGGAGCCAAGACTTATAAAGATGTCTAGATATGAGACACCATAGTTTTAACTTAGAAAGCTAACGGAAGCTAGGGAAGCTGAGTCAAGATAGATGTCACATGCTTCCACTTACAACATTTAACAAAAGCCTGGCTGGTGCATTCTGGACCTATTGTAATTTCTGGGTTTCCTTCAGGGACATCTCCACACAGAGCATATTATGGTACTTTAAATGGGAGATACCTAGCACATGGATAATGACAGTCATATTAGACCTCTCCCTAAAAAGGATTCATATCTGATAGACCAGATGTGGTTAGAAGTAAGGTTTCCAAATCACTGTGCTGATATGAACAAAAGATCAAAGAGCACCCCCAAACTGTAGGCCAGGTCTACAGCAAGAAGGAACTCTTTCAACTCACTGAGATATTCCCCACCACTAATCTCTTTTGTATGGATTGAGTTTAAACTCATTTTAAAATTTATATAATCCACAATCTGGTCCAATTAGGAGCCAGTCAGGGATACTTGACAAAGAAAGAAAGGGCAACCAGACCTGGGCATCACCCCTATAATATAAAGATGGCAGCCAGCCCTACAACTCTGGCAATCATACCCAGCAGCTTTATGCAGATGCTAAATAGTATGGGAGACAGAATAGAAACCTCTGCATTACAAAAGTTGTGTGTTGCAGCAGCACTTCCCTCTGAAATCTGCCCTCTCATTGGATCAGAACCACAACAGAAACAGGACCCTAGTCCTCAAATTCTCAAAGCAGTCCAGGAGTACATTATGGTTCATGGTATCAAAAGCCACTGAAGCATCTGGAAGCATGAACAAGGACAAATTACTCATTATACTTCCATAATAATAACTTATTATCCATCCCTTATAATCACTCTGAACCTGAATTAAATTCTGAATCATCCAGGAGTGCTCAGAGTTGCTTGACCACCAGTCTCTCAACTGCCTTGGCAATAAAAGGCACATTTGACACAGTCTACATCTGACAGAAACAGAGGGATCTAATGGGAAGCTTTATCAAGAGAGGGCTATACCACCAACTTCCTTCAAAGCAGATGACATTTCCTCCTGCTTGAGGGAGAAGCTAATGATAGAATGAAATACCTCCCTGAGTGAAATCCTCCCTGCCACTATCAGCCAAGAAGGAACTGGAGCTGAAATACAAGTAGTGACACAGATATAATTGAGTCTTCTCTAGCTTTAAGAATCATTGACATCTGAACATATTCTGAAATATGTGATGTGTGCATGTGCTGGCATTTAATGTATACCAGGGGTGTCCAGCCTTGGCAATTGTGTGGGCTTCAACTCCCAGAATTCCTCAGCCATCTTGAAGTTTCTAAGGTTGGATATGCCTGATATATATCATTTAGGGGCTATAATTTAATACAGAAAGGGCACGAGAACATAGGCATACCTTAGAAATAGTGTGGGTTCAGTTCCAGATCACTGCAATAAAGCAAATATTGCAATAAAGCAAGTCACATAAATGTTCTGACTTCCTAGTACATATAAAAGTTATGTTTACACTATCCTGTAGTCTATTAAATGTGCAATAGCATTAAGTCTAAAAAACCCAATGTACATAACTTGATTAAATAATACTTTATTGCTAAAAATGCTAATCATTACCTAAGCCTTCAGTGAGTTGCAGTCTTTTGGCTGGTGGAAGGTCTTGTAAAAAAATCCAGTATCTGTGAAGCTTAATAACGTGAAGTGCAATAAAACAAAGTATGCCTGTATAAAGCTGCCCTGTCATCAATCTTTTTGTAGGGGACATCTAACGTGAGGAAATTGGCCTCCTCCTTCTTCAGTATCCATGCATTTTGCTCTCATATCTGATTGGCCATCCTCACTATGCATATATACCATACAAGAAAGTATCTTTCAAAGACAGCCTGGGCTACTCCTCTGCAAAAAGGATTAATGACTACTGATTAAAAATTCTCTGTAAAACAAGATACCCATTTATAAAATGCATAAAACAAAAATTCTCTCTCTCTCTACCACACACACACACGCAAAGACTAGTCAAAATTATGTGAAAAAAGAAGAAATAAACAACTGGCCAAGGAAAGAAAGAGAAATTTTGTTTAGCATGACATAAAAGTTAAGAATCAGAAAATGAACAACCCCTCACAAAGAAGTCTTCAAAGTCATTCCCATTTATCTGCAGTAATGCCTGCAGCTATTTCATGTCACATTCACTGGCTTGTTTGTATTCTTGGTGAGTATAAAATGCCCTCTCCAGTTCACTGTTAATTATTTCAGGGTGGGGTGGGGACTGCCTTTCTATCTTATAAATGGTACATATCACACCTTGGAAATTAAATCATCTCTCATTACAAGTCAGCTACAACTTGAGGTCTTGCTCTTTCTTTGAAGGGACCATTCCAACCTTCAGAATTTGTAGCACAAATCCCCATACAGGATGAATGCGCTGTCCCCTAGAACAGATCAGGCCTATGGGGATATGGGAAGGAGAATGAGTGACAGGAAGAGACCTTGTTTTCTTTTCTTCTGTCAACAGCGTTCAATTTCCTAATCCCTTCCATCTCTCCTATGCTTTCAGGATAAAGAAGCTAATTATGTCAACTACAGAGCTCACATCACTGGGGAGTCTATCAAGTCCTGGTTGACATATTTTCCTTGCATCTTTAAGGCAAGGTATTCTCATATACTCAAAACCTTTACCAAAAGTCTTTAAAAACAATGCACTTCAAAGTCTTTTCTAAAATGATGTCACCAGAGAGTTCATTTCCATTTCTTTTGCTGTGGGCTCATTTTTGTAGAGTTTGATAGATTAGCTCCTCTCCTTCAGGTGGCCTAAGGTTCTTCCATCTTGTCACCTTTGTGCTTCCCAAACCATCAGAGACAGTTTCAAGCAGACTCAAGATCATCCTCCTGACCTTGAAACATACAAAACGTAGCATGAAGCAATTAAGGCAGCATCTAGTTGACCTAACAGAGAGTACAAGAAGAGTATTTAGCCAGTATCCTGCTCATTCTTCAGCCTCTTTAGTTTGGCATTTAAAACACTTCATCTACAAGCCAGGGGATGCACCATGCCACCAACACACATTATTCTCTTTCATTAATTAAAAGAGGAAGGAGTAGTAGCTGAAGCCAGAACAGCTTAACTTTTGAAGGAAGGTAGAAGAATGAAGAAGCAAGGAAAATGGGGAAAATGCCCATCCCAAGCTCATGAGAACCATATTGATGTAGTGATTAAGGCACCAGGCTGGAAACCAGGAGGCCATGGATTCGAATTCTGCCTTAGGCATAAAGCCAGGCAGAAGGCCTAACATCAATAACTCTCTCTCAACCCTTGGAAGCAACCATAGGCAAACCACTTCGAAATTTTACCAATAAAATTGTAGGGATTAGTCCAGGCAGTTGCCTGCAATGAAAACTGACTCAAAGGCATGCATTTGCACATGTGCATGCACACACAAAGGCTTTGCACAATTCTGTTGGTCTTACCTGGATACCAGATCCAGGATGGTTCCTATTGATCCACAAGTGAGCTGAAAATAAATCTACATAGCTGGCAAAAAAATATCCTTGGCAAGATGCTGATCGGGGAGACCATTCAGAATAGATGTCTATTCTGTCCTAAGTTTGAAAGGACTGGAAGTAAAACAGAATGGGAAGGGATATAGTACATTCTTTTTTAAAAAATAAAGATTAAATTAGAAATAAGGAACTGCTAACTCTGCCTGCTCAAGAGGACCAATTCAGATATTTCAGAGTACCTTATCCTGGCTTTGTCAGTTTGCCCTTGAGATCCACAAAGAACAAAGCAGGATAAAGGAGATAAAAGAAAATACATTCTTTTACTAAAAAAAAAAAGACTATAGAACTGCATTCAATGTATTTACTCTGTTTCAATTACCTTGGTATAATTTATATACAATTATAATTGAATTCTTAGTAACTTTTTTTGTAACAAATCTAAAATTAAGGCTGGATAAGTGATTTTGTTAATTACAATTTATCATGCCAAAGTAGCTCACAGATCTTCAGAATGTTTTTTGGTTTTGGCTGAATACTAAGCAAACTAACCAAAGTAGTGAGGTGGAGCCATCAAAACAACGGGAATTGCAGGAAAGCCCCAAATCTTCCATTTGGAATATCTTTAAAATGAAGTGCTGAGCATGTAACACACAATTTAATTCCAATTGTGCTAGCGGAGCTTCAGATTGCACGAAGGACTATTAGATAAAGAAACAAAAATGGGATCTCTCATTTTGATCACTATAATAGCTAGTCAGTACTTGTCCGTCTTCAGATTTAGAAAATGCAGGTTGATGACTGATTTTTTTCCCCTTCAGCCCCATTCACCTCTGGTGAAGAACCTGAAATTTATTTTACGTCTCCTGTCATCTAATCTTTTTTAGTCTGCATAACACTTCCTTTAAGACTGCTATATAGGAATTACTGTTATGCCTAACATTTGTTTTGTTTAGGTTTTCCTTTATTTTTCTTTGACTTCTGGTGAGAAGAAATAATTTGAAAACTCAAACTCTTCTTCACTTCCTATGCTGTAATTGGTTCTATGAAAGATATGTTTGTTTTTAATAAGCCCCAAGTAGGTCACTTACAATTTTTGTCTATATTTGAATTTTTTTTATCATTCCAGATAAAATAAATTATTGGAGATGGGTGTCAATAAAACATCAGGTGATATTTTGCTCATAAAATATCTTTGTCGATATTTCATTTCAGCATATGACACAGAGTCATAGGAAGCCCCATAAGTGAAGTTTTACTAGAGGAGATAATATATCACATACCCAAATTATGCAGGGATTGGCTCTCATGGTCACATCAACAATGCAAGATACACAAAACAGACATTTTATTTCTACTTAAGCTTGCATATGGAGTCCACCGAACCACTCTGATATGTTAATTCAAAGATAAGACTATAGGACTGGTGTGTGCAGGAAGTGAAATGTAATCACTTTTATAATATTTTAAAAACTGACATAGCAGAATACAGTAGATCCATTTACCCAAAGATAGGGAACAAACAAGCTAGATTTTGCACAGAAGCTTTGTGACTAAGAATGTTGTTTGTAATTATCAAACTGCATTTTTTAAAAGAATATTGCAACATCTTTGCCTACCCTGTAAGTTTCAGAAGACTGAATGTTCTCCAAGTCCCCTCTATTAAAATTGTGGGATTGAGGTATCATGCCTTTTCTGTTGTGGTATACCCACCCACTAAAATAACATACCCCCAGAGATAAGAACAGTGCCCTCTCTTCTAGGGTTCTGGAAAACTCCTAAAACCTGTAGGGTAAACTCTTAATGTACTGGCAGGGTTTTTTTTTGGGTGGGGGAGAGATGCCTTGTCTTGCTTGATTTGTGTTTTTAAATAGTTTTAATGTGGGCTGTCTGTGTGGCTGTATGTTTTATTTATTTTTATGGATTTTTTTTTTTTGGTACTGTATGTCTCCTAGAGTCCATTGGAGTTGGGTGGCTATCATACATTTTAAGGGAGAGGGAGGAAGAAGAGACAACTGTGAGCAATCTGATAGTTGTTTCAAATTAGAAAGAAATCTAAATGGACTTTTCAGGGAGTGGCATGCGTTCATAGAAAGTGTTATAAAATCATGAGAGTCTGTGCAGTATCGGGCAATACCTCCATATCAAATAAATAATTTTTTGGGACTTATAACTAAGCCATTTGTCTAAGGCTGTACAACCTTGGAACATTAAATATTGATATCTGCCATCAAGTCAGTGCTGAGGCTTAGTAATTACATAAGTAGACTTTCTCCAGGATGCTCTATCCCTAACCTAATCTTTTCACTCTCCCAATGGTGTGTCCCTTGCCACTGAAATCATATCTATTCACTATGCTGCTGGTCATCCTTTTCTCCTCGTTCCTTTCAACTTTACCAGTATACAGGCTTTTCAACAGAGTGTCTTGCGTCTTTCCATAATGTGTCCTAAATATTACAATTTGAACCTGGCCAGTTGGGTTTAGAATGAGAACTCTGGAGTGATTTGTTTGATCCCTTTGTTAATTTTTCTTAACTATCCATGACATTCAGAGGGATCAAAAAGTTCAAAACTATCAAAACTTTTTCTATTATTTTGTATGTTTGTGGTTTTCTTGGTAAAATACCAGAGTGGCTTGTCATTGTCTTTTCCATATAATATGAAATGATATCTTTACAGGTGTCATTAAAGTAGCATCCCAAAGTCACTCTGAGAGTGAGATGGGTGGCACTTAAATATAAGAAATAAATACCTGCTTACTTTAGCTGAGTAGTGAGATACTCATTACATCTTGAGCATATACTCTTGGCCTACACTCCCAGCATTCTTCATACATACCTCCCACACACACATCCCTCCCAATCTTACCGCAATGAGGCAGAACTGCAAGAGCTGAAGAGGAACATTAAATATACTCAGATAAATATATTTCAGACTTGATAAAAACATATTTCTGTTCCTTATCTTTGTAGGGTAAAGAAAAAGGGTAAAATTCTCAGAACTTTGGTAAACTATTTGATGCTGTACATGCATGCCGAGTATCACACGTTATTTTCCATGAATATTTTCTTACAATACAAAAATATGGAGTTGTGTTGAAAAAAATGGGAAGATTTTAATGGCTTCAGATATGAGTATATATATATATAAAAGAGGGGGAACACAAATAAGCAAACCCAGAATACATAATACCTTCATTTGCACTTGTTGCTTACAAATGCAAATGGAACACAAGAGCAAAATGGTCAAGTACTCACAATTTCCAAAAAATTTAAAAGTAGGTTGTAAAGTATGAAACCTTTCTGTCAGGATTTCTGAGATTTGGACTTGATTTTTCTGTTAAATATTTCTGACCTTGAGCATGTTGCTTGACCTCGGGGACAAAAATGTCCTGAAAAGAATGTGTAAGTGAAAAGATTGTTAATATTTTTCTCTCCACAACCCTCATTTTCTTGGTCTTGTTAAACTGCAGACTCAATAGGCTTCACATTTTTAATGAAATTGCTTTTTTATGGGAAATCTAACTTGAAAAGGAAGCATAATTTCTTCACCAGCATCTAATAAAACCATATTTTGTAAACATACCAATTAAATGCTGTTTAGTATGTATATGCAGACATACACAGAAAGACATATCTGGGTACTTTGGGCCTCAGCTGCCTGACATTTTAATTTAAATATATTTTTCTCACAAGTAATACCTTGTGTGGCAACAGACAGCTGTTTCAACAATATTTAATTTACCTGTGAGATGAAAGGTAATATGAAAAATCAATCTCTGAGGCTGTGCCAGAATAGCTGCACAAGACAGATTCAAGGTTGTGCCCTAGAAGTTTTATTCCAGTAAACTAGTTTATTTAAAACAAAATGAGAGGCTGTGAATGATTGATTAATTCAGCAGGTTTTCTTTATACTTATTCTTATGTAAGACAACTTCTTTATTTTCTCTTTTGAATATTCCCTTCATAAAAACTCATCAGACTAACAAAGCATACATATACAGTAGCAATACACAAGCACATAAAGTACATGTTTGTTCACACCTATTTTAACAATGTATTTTATCTCCTGTAGTGAACATGTGATATAGCAACTTAGTGAAGAAGTCCCCACAGTGACTGTGAAAATTCATTAGATATTTTTGTTCAATTTTGCTGAACCTTACCTGAGCTGTATCTTTTTTTCCCCTTACACTTGTGTTTACTTTATGACTTATAGCTTGCCCTCTAACTATCCTAAGATCCTATCCCCTGATTCTTTTTGGTTGCCTCCTGGATCCTACCTCACTTCCCCACTACTGTACAAAGTTAATTTTGTGTCAAGTGTAAGCAACTAGATTCATTCATGAATAGTCACAAGCAGAAGATTTATTATTAGACACCTATGTTACAAGTATCCCACCAGATGGATTGCATTTCCTTGGGAAGGAAAGAAGCCTTCAGGGATTCTGGGGGAGATCAGGCCCATGCCACTTACTGAAGTGCAAGGACTTTAAGCTCATCCCTCTCTTAACACTTCTCTCCAGTCCAGCTGGAGATTCCACCACATGTTGAGAGGTAACCCTTTTCACACAGGACATGCCCATTTTTATTGGACAAACAATCAGCAGCAATTGGAAGTACAGGATGATCATATTAATCTCTGCTGACCTGAAATGTTGACAACAAGGAGTCCACATCCATGTCCTGTCTCAGGCTTCCATTGGTCCTGCATTAAGAAAAATCTCAGTGCTCTCCATACTACATTTCTAGAAAATAAAGAAAAGGGTGGGGGAAGTAGCACAATACTTGACACCTTGGTGGTCCCATAGAAGAGAAGAGAGAAAGTGAAAAAGCTAATTAAGTACAATAGAGTTAGGCCAAATTTTTGCTGACTGAATGGAAAAGTGATTGCCATTTTGATTGTCTCCAATGTAATTTGTAGTTCTTCCATGGTCATTCCGGTAATCTCTTTGCTCCATCTATCTTATCCATGTCTTTATCCTCTATTACAACTTTGCCAAGCAGTGTATTTTGTTGTTGTTGTTCATCATTTGCTCACATCACGTTCTAGTCTCTGCTTGCTGATCATTGCCCTAAGGGAATGATCAGTCTTATTTGACCTAGGGCAACTTTACTTTTTCTTGCAGTCCATGTTAATCATCCAAACCCCATAATTCAAAGGCATTCTTTTGCTTACTTTTCATCAATGTCCAGCTTACACAGCCATACTTTATCACTAGAAAGACCTTTGTTTTAACTATTCCTATCTTTGTTGTCATAGAAATATCCTTATCTTTCATGATCTTGTCTAAGTTTGCTTCTGGCTTCCTTCCTGGAATTAATCTCCTTTTTATTTCTCCAGCATGCTATTAATCTTTATTTCTGAACCTAAGAAAACAAAATTATCTTCCATGTATATTCCTTCACTATCAAATGTGAGTTCATTAAGCAGGGTAAATATAAGATACTTATATTTACATGAAGTTAGATTTTTCACTTTTCATTTTTACTTCCAGTTTGGATTCCAGCTGTCTTTTCTTTCAGTCTGTCATTCCTATAACTGTTGTATGTTAAGCAAATATAGATACAATATGCATTCTTTTCTCATTGCCTTCAATGTTTTGAACTGTTTTTTTAAACTCAGTTCTTCCAGTAACTTTTTATTCATGATAAAGTTTCCTCAAAAGAAAATGTGTTCTGGTGCACTGAACTTAATATATTCAAATGGTTTAAGGATCATTTGAAGTTACAACAGTGTTGAAAAAAAGTGACTTGTGACTGGTCCTTCCACTTATGTTTTTGTAACATCCCCTGTGAACAAAATTCAGGCACTTGGCAACTGCCATGCATTTATGATTGTTGCAATGTCCCAGGGTCATGTGATTGCCATTTACATCCTTCCTGGGAGGGCTTCAAACAAGGTCAATTGGGAAATCCAGATTCGCTTAACAATCACAACAAAAAGATTGTAAAATCAGAGACAACTCATTTAATAACTGCATCATTTGTTAACAAAAGTTCTGATCCCAACTATGGTTGTAAGTTGAGACTCCCTGTATTCTAGCTAGATCAACACAATCACAATTGCTACAGACAGTAAAACAATGTAAGCTTCAATTCTAATTTTTTTTTAATTTTCTCCATGGTCTCATGGTCCCCCTGCTTTCTCTAAACCCTTCCTTCATTCATGGCTCTGTACTTGCAAGATTTAAGGAAATGGAGGGAATGTGGGAAAGATGGAAGATAACACAGACATTTGGTTCACATAAAAATGCTGTGACATTTTAAATCTTACCTACTCCAATGACTTTAGCATAAATTCCAATTCCACGGGATGAAGATGATGAAGCTATCCAAGCAAGCTCTATTGCCAAGGCAACAAGAGGTAAAACATTGTCTAAATCTAGAACAAGATAATTTCAGAAGTAGCTTAAACAGACACCTCCCTAATTCACTGAACTATAAGAAGGAGGAAGTACAACATAATCAGACTTGCATATTCTGTTATTATGGTCAGTCATGGTAAACTTAATTTTAGCCTTCCTGTGGAATTGGTGGTCTGGTCTAGCTAGTGGGGCTGATAACGATGGCATTCTCTCACCAACCATAGCCCTTAAAGGCCTAACTTTATAAAAAATTAATAATATACCACTCTGTATTAAAAAAAATGATTGCCTCTGTTTTACATTAAACAAGGAATGCTTCTGAATAGATTGAGATAAAAGAGAGACCTTTTATCAGAGATGAGCAGAAAATCAGACCATACTGAGCATTCCTGTGGCATTTTGTATGCCCTTTTTATGGTTTTAACTTTTTAATTGAGTAAGTAACTAGTTGGATTTCTTTTCCCACATTTTGGCATTTCTTCTTATGAAAAGTGATTAAAACTAATTACAAACAAACAAATAAAATACACATGAGAACTGCAAAAATCCATTTGGAGCACCTTTCCCCAACTTGGTGTATAACATGTATGTTGAGTTGTGATGATGTGGAATTCTGGAAGCTGTAGTCCCAAAATATGTACAGGGCATTTGATTGAGA
>JANHZU010006416.1:34656-45565 GCA_032468055.1 Acrochordus granulatus | reverse complement strand
ATGCTTCACATTAGAATGCTTAAAATACAATAATATATTTAAAATATTTTAGAGTGAGGAAATTGAGTATTGTTTGAATGCACCCGGAAACATTGCATTAATAGGAATATAACTATAAACCTTCCTGTGTTTTGAAGATAGAAGTTAAGTATTAACATTTTCTTCTTTCCATTCTGAGAAAGAGAAACAAAAACTTTCTTAACTTCCACTTTGCTCTATTAAGTAGGTGAAGATTTCTCAGTCATCCAGGTGCAGAAATGCTTCTCTTTCCTTATTTCTTATTTCTCTTTCCTTTAAACTTGCTCTGTTAAGCAAGAAAAGCACTAAGGACTTAGGAAGATTCTATAATTTTTAGTCCAAATTCATTCTTATTGTTTTAAACTTCACTTAATTTAGACCTTACCTAGTTAAAACATATTACTTAAAAACATATTCTTCACTATTTCGCTCTTTTCATTCTTATTGCTTTTTACAATTAATTATCAAAATGGAACGATTAGTACTCAGCAAGGAGGAAAATATTTCTGAAGTCATTAATTGCAAAACCAATTCGAGTTCAATCAATTGTTGTGAATACCTGGAAGATGCATTTATTTTAGTCACTGTAAAATAACCTTGTTTGCTCTGTCTAGTTTTCTTCAACAAGCAGCACAAATAGTAACAAACTATATGTTTGAAGTAACTAATTTATCAATTTAAAATAAACATAAAAACAGCAATTTCAGCTAAGAAGCTGAAAATAACTTTGGATAGTGAGATGGGTGGCATATAAATGTAATGAACAAATAAATAAAGGATGGTATATTCAGGCTTATTTGAGCATCTCCCTGTTTATTAAGACTCTGGAAAAGCACAAAAAAAAACTTTCCTGATTGTTCAGTTTCTCAATTTTGAATTAATTACTGCAAAAGAAGAAAATACTATTTTTGCAGCAAAAGTTATTGTTGTAATAAGTTGGATTACTGCCTCAATTACTGCTAAACTTCAATGTTTACATGATTTTCCCCACCTCCCTTGCACAATTTAAAATAATCAGCAAACTTATTTCCTGAACTGTTCTTCTTTCAATCTGAAATGTATTGTATTTGATATAACAGGAAGGTGTTTGTTGGATATCTATGTCACAGACATTTTTTTAGCTGTCAAGTAGTGATCCTGCTATGGTGTATTAAAATAATGGGGAAAGATTAGCTGAGGACAAGGCTTGTTCCATTAATATCTGTAGTGCCCATTGTTTAACTCTGTTACTGTTGATTTCTCTTTCCTTTAAACTTCAACAAAATTGAAAATAGTTATTATCTGCACTTTGTTCAGTGCCGCATAATGTGCTTAGGATAGTTAACAATATATCTCTTTGGCCTCATGCAAATTCTTTGGCTCTGACTGCTTCATGTTATTTTTAATGATTTTGTTCATCAGTTGCTATCAGACTGGGACAGCTCTAACAGTCTACTCATACGTGTCACCAAAAATCTTGTGGGATCATTAATTTGGTTCCTCTTGCTTTCTTCTCACCAGCTGTTCCAAAATGGTTATTTTGGAAGTATTCTACAGTGTCTACCATATTAATCTTTTCTTTTGCAAAAGTATTTTGGTAGGAGGTTCATTAAAGAAGATTGCAAGTATATGCTATTAGTTAGTGACATCATTTTCTTTTAAATGTCATCTTAAATATATTTGTTGCATTTTTCATGATAGATAAGTACTTGATATACATTTGTGAATTTCTTACAGCTCCCATGTTTATTTCTTTAAATATTTAGCACTACGAGTACTTTTTTAAAGAAGCTATTGTTTAGTAAAAAAAGGAGTTTCTTTTTTAATGAGGTTCATACATGAGAGGATCATTAGGGACACTGCTCCATACATCAAAAATCAGGAGAATGATTTATCTCTCAATTATTTGTACAATTCTCAGTTTCTTCTTTGTACTCACTTTATTAATTTTGCACAGCATCTGTAGAGTGGTTTGAATCCTAGGTTGAAGTGATTGAATCATGTCAATGAAATATGGATTCTGAATCATATGGAAGTTTTTTTGCATAAAGAAATTAAGTCATATTCATCTTCCAACACCAAATAACAAATAAAATAGTTAAAAATTAGTTTAACTGTATATACGTATATTCTATATACGTATATATATACGTATTCTATATATATACGTATTTAACTGTATATACGTATATTATACATATATTCATTATTACATGTTTAAGCTAACTTTATTTTTAACAAAATATTTTGAGAAAAAGTTTCAACTATTAAAAATTTTAAAATACATTTCTTCATTGTAATATTCCATTTTATCTTGATCTGCCCTGCTAAGCATTTTATCAGCTTCTTCTTTTCCAGAAAAAAAAGAAAGTTTAAAATAGAACCAAACTTCTGTCATCTCTTCCAACATTTTTAAAATTTATTCTTAAAATTATATTGTACCCAATGAAGGTGACCTGGCAAAGTGCCTTACAAATAGAGTAGTTTAAGAAATTTCTGTATTAAAAGGGCAAAGATCCATGAGTGATGAAAATACCTATTATATTTTTAATAGCTTTGGTTATATTTAGTAAAAAAATAATGCAATAAAAATATCTACTTCTTCAGGACAAATTTCTTTTTACTTTTAAAATGACATTTAATTCTCTGTAGGCACAATTCAGTTCACCAAAATATTGATGGAAAAACTATTGTCATGACCCAATCAGACTGAGTAATAAACAGTCTCCAGTCAAAGATTGTTTACTTAGGAAAATTTGGAGTTCTCAAAAATCTTCATGCAAGTCATTAAAATGTTGAACTTCAGGATATAGGAAGTCATCTCTGTACCAATGTAGGTTAGCTCTTGGCTGCTAACCTCAGATTTTTCTCCTCCCAGCACAGAAACATAGATGTTTTACAAAGCAGTCCACTGCAAATTTTTGACAGCAGAAAGTGATATTTGTAAGTCTGCTAAATTGCTCCAGTGCTAAAAAAAAAAAAAAGATAAAATTTAGATACTTGAAATTCTGATTCTTACAAAGAACGGGGGAAAGTGCCAAATCTGACAGCCATTTGATACAGTTGGTTTAAATAGCACCACATATCAGCGTAGTGAACAATTCAAGGTATCAACCTGGGGACAAGAAGCCTGACTAGCAGAAAGAAAGTGGCTAACATTCTCTTTATACTGTATCTCTAAAATGACATTTGTGCTCACTTTCATTATCAGGATGGTATTTCAGTGAAAAAGGATGTAATGGGTCAGTAGACTAATCCATGCTGCAGAATTATTACAAATAAAAAAGAGCACCTAACCTCTTTTATTACATTCTGGACTCTGCAGAAGCTCTCATTCATAAATCTGGTACACAGGATTCCCACATCCAACCCTCAGGCTTAATTATCTTTTTTAATCCCACCTTTATTACTTTTTATAAATTATTCAAGGTAGCAAACTTATCTATAACTCTCCTCCTATATTCCTCAGAACAACTGGACTGAGAGAGAGTGACTGGCCTAAAGACAGCTTTCATGATAAACGTCAGACTAGAGCTCACAGTCTCCTGATTTCTAGGCTGGTGCCTTAACTAGTAGACCAAATTCTCTGCCCTGCATCTCCCTTTTCCTTCTTCAGTATTTTTAACTTGGGTTGGGATAGCTGTAAATCTTTTGACTGCCCAACATCCCCTTAAAACAACCTACCTGATATAGATTTAATCCTTCTATTTTGTTTCCTTGGGAAGGATAGTTAAAAAAGGAAAAAAAGGAAATAGAGTAAAGTGTAAATGAGATAACAAAGTTGATTACTTATGCAGATCGTATTTTAAAGTTTATAAAACAACTTTTAAAGTAGTGGTCCCTTCAGAAAATACAAGGATTTGGAACAAATTGAAATTAATTAATTTATTCATATATGATGGGTATAGGGTTAAGTGGCAAAACAATTAAAACAAATACAGATCTAACAGTATTTGGTTTTATAGGGGTTGTTGCTTTCATGCCTGGCTCAAGGCATTCTCTGAGGTATTTAGCTAACTTGGTAGGAGAGTTGGTTAGATAGAGCCTTGATGTTTTCAACAAGGATCCCTTTTGCTTTCCTATAATGGTAAGACGTTAACTTAAAAATCAGTTTAATTCAGAATAGCCTTGTTCCCTCATATATAAAATACCTGAAACTCTGACTATTTTTTTAAGTCCTAAATCCAAAGTATGTTGGATTGTACTCCTTTCCTTCCTGCCTAAAGAGCCAGTTTGGTGTAATAGTTAAGGCACCAGGCTAGAAACCAGGAGACTGTGAGTTCTAGTCCATCTTGGCACAAAGCCAGTCACTGTCTATAGACCTGGGCACAAAGCCATTTAGGTGACCTTGGGCCAATCACACACTCAGCCCTAGGAAAGAGGCAATGGCAAACAACTATTGAAAAAGTTCCCCATGTTTTCACCAGGAGTGAAGACTGACAATGAATGAATGAACGTCCTTGCTTGATTTGTTTAGGCTATTTAAAATGAGAAGGCAGTAGTAACTTACATCGTCCATACATCCCAGAATCCTTAGATAAGAAAGGTTGGGGGATGAAAAGACTGGCTGTCTGAAAATTTCTTTAGACTAAAAATTCTCCCAGGAGTGCCATTACCTAAGTGATATACTCGGTTTTTGACATTATTATAATGTCAAAATACAGTGTTTTGATTTTTTATTCACCTCAACAAATTAAGGTCAACTCAAAAGCCATAAAGCAATGGGTGTTATTTCAACAAAACCAGAGCAGTCTGACAGTTTTAAAAATGGTCTCAACATGTTGCCAGCCCCCATAGGTTAATTTCAGCTTTCTCTATGTTCCTTTTCATAACTGTATAAGAAAGGAAAGGTGCTATTTCTAATGTGATACAGCTACGTGCGAGGACTAGCACATTTGGTCCTACAGCACATACAGATCATTGGCAGATTTGGAGCTCCTATATTTCAGATGGTCAAGGATAATAAAATATAGCAAAGTAATCAGAGTCAATTAAAATAAGAGGTATCACTAGCAAATTTTAAAAGCACAAGTATGATTAAAACTTTTATAGAATTACTAGTGGAGGATTTTCAATGTCAATTTCATTCTTACTATAGCTTCAGTCTGTAGCTGGGGAATGTCATATTTGCAGAAAGGTACAATAGTGCCTAACTGTTACTATTCATCAATTTCAATAAAGAGTATATACCTATCTTTACATAATGTCTGAGTTTGCACTATATTATTCCTTAATGTGAATTATTTGGATCTCATTTAGCATAATATATAAACTCACCTTGGATATATAAACCATGTTTCATATTTAGCATAATATGTGAACAATACTTAAAACCATGTCTAAGCAGATGAATGAACTCAATAGTGCTTGAGATGATTAATAAAATTTATAAACCTAGCTAAAACACAAAGAGCTCCAATTTGGTATACCGAAAGCAATTATAAAAAACATTTGAATTTTTTTTAAATTTACAAAACTATACAGTCTCACAAATTCATTGTCACACACTTGTGCAGATAAAATATACCTATCAAATCAAGCTTTGTTGTACCCCACCCAAAGTCATTGATTTTGAGAGAAGCAGCCATATTAATTTGCAAAATAAATAAATCAGGGACAAAACCTGATGGGCTCATTTGCTCAAAAACAATATTTACTATTGTTTATTATATATGCAGGCATATTCTTGCTCTAGATTAAAAAAAAAACGCCCCTCCCTAAATATTGAAGCAATGCTGCTTTTTACTTTAAAATGACAGTAGAAGTACCAAAAGCTACATTAAGAACAAGCATAACTTATCTTTATAGACTTGATTGAAATCTACTGTATCAAAATCACTACTAAGTAAAATGCTGAAAAATAAACAGCTATTATAAACTGAGACACTTATGTCATGCATGTGCTTCCAGCAAGTATTTGAGCTTTACCATACAGAAATATAAGTAATAACTATTTTAGTCTGGATATTGTTTAAGAAAATGAGCCTACAACTTTCTGAGTAAGGATTTTAAGTCCTTTAGTGTTGCATACAAAACAGCATTTTGAAGCGATTGTACAGTAACTGATTAGTAAGTTAAATGGGTTTTATAATATTTTGACTTTTACAGTTTTGCCAATATATGTTCAAATTTTATAAAGATCACAGGTCCTTTTTAGCATTATGGAGATTAAATAAGCAATATAAATAACAATGTGTATATTTTTATAATAACCAGGACTATGCCTGTAAATACTTGCAGTTAAAAAGCAAATGTTTTGATCTCTTTGTAATATAATATGCATTGCAAAAGCAGGCATGAAGAATGTTGGCTGAGGATTTCTGGTAATTGAAGTCTTAAAGTTGCCAAGTTTGGGCACCCCTGGTTTACAGTATGCTTTTTTGGAACCGTATTTGTTTCTTAGAATCCCTTTGAAAAAAAATATATCCAAAATTCACCAAGCCTGATTAATAAAGTTTTCTTCACTGGCACTTAAACTCTGTCTCTCTTTTATTTATTGCTTTCATTTATCATTAATCCAAGCTTATTTAATTGTTACTTTATCTCATGAATAGTCTTTCAATGGCTCACCATAAATCCAAAAGCAAGGAAAACAGCAAACAAAAATCAATGATTAGAAATTAAAGGAATTAAAATTGAAAATAAACTAGTGAAATAAGTAACCACCAACAAAGTCATCAAGATGCACTACAAAACCACAGTACAAGTACATTTCTAAGGATAACTGGGCGAAGCCACTTGGCCTTGAGGTGATGAAGTAGTCCACAAAACTGGAGTCACTATAGGCCTGCTTTGGGGCTACACCCTTTCTCCCCCAGAGCTTCTTGTGGGGAAAGGTTCCAAAGCAGCCCTTGCTGACTGAACACATAAGAGAACCTGGACTCAAGAGTTACAGGTTTGTTGATGTCATAATTCAACATTTTATTCAGAAACAGTGCAATACAAAAATGGTTTACCCCTATCAGCAACAAGGCTGCCACACTCTGCACCGGCTGACATTTCCAAGTAATTTTTAAATAGAAAGCATTGCAGTAAAACATTCTGCAAGTAATGAGAGCCTGATTTTCTGTCACTGAAACTCTCTCTTTCTAAATCAGCTTCAGCAAAGTCAACGTGGACATGGGCTGTACCTGTTTATTAAAATGAAGCTATGAATCAAAGAAAATCCTCAGTTGCCAGACTTATGAAGAGCCCACAAAAGACCTAGCAGTAAGAAAGACAGTTTCTGAACAGTCAGCAAATTTGTCTTCTAGGATTTACTTTGAGCTTAATTCATCCTCTCCAATTCCTAATAGCCTCCCAACGTTGGATAATGACATCCATTGCACCTCTTATTTGGCTCCAGAAAGAAATGTGCTACTGCACCTTATCATCAATATACTGACCACTTACCTTAGATAGGTTACCTCTCTCAGTGATTTCATGTAGACATGAAATAATATGGAGAAAAAGGATCCATCTGCAGCATCTCATAGAAGATAGCCAAGTCTTGATCACAATTCCCTGACAACAACACTTGGAATTGCCCACTCAGGAAGTATAAAACAAATTATACTTCAGCACTAGCCTTTATGAGTGGTCCAGATGATGGCACTGAATCACACTGAGAGGTGTCACAGAGCCAGAAGGGCCATAATCCATTCATCTAGATCTCAATGAAGGTCACCACAAAGCAACAAATGTCTTCCATTTGACACTCATACTTGAAACTTTAATGTAAAAGATCAAGACAATCTTCATTCAAAATTTACTGCCATTCATGTTCCATAAAATCCCCCACAATGTTCTCTAACAGAAGAGTTGAAGAATAGGTGGAAATTGTCTGATACAGTTGAATCAAAAGAGGGTTTCTTCAGGAAGGAACAAAATATAAATGAGTTAATTGCTGTTCTAGCTATTTGTGAAATCTATCTATCTATCTATCTGTCTATCTATCTATCTATCTATCTATCTATCTATCTATCTATCTATCTTCATCCATACATCCACCCATCCATCCACACATTGGATATAAATGTGAGTCTACTTTAAAACTCTGTCTGCCTGTAATAGCATGTCAAGAAAGTTGTTTATTTCAAAAAAGAAGTGTCCAGTGTTTCTAAGTAGTTAGTCAAGCAGAATGGACTATCTACTTCCTCTGAAGTACTGATTTACTTCACAAGTCTGTCTCCCTTAATTTAGATGTTAATTACTACATAAGTACATATCTCAGTTGTTTAAACACTGCTGTTCTCTTGTGGTTTTCATGTACTTCTGCATATAAGCACAATCAAATATTGTACAGCACAGGATAATAAGCAAGTAGTTTCACAAGAGTAGACATAAATTCAGAAAAGAAATATATTTAATGTATGTGATTGTAACAGAAACTAAAATCTGTTATTATCCAAACAAGTGTTTCTCCGTCTTGGTAACTTCACAACATGCGGACTTCAACTCGCAGAATTCCCCAGCCAGCAATGTCCACACAACTTAAATTGCCAAGGTTGAGAAATGCTGATCTAAACACTAGAGATCCTAGGTGAGTTTAGGGGAGTCGTAGGATGAGGGAAGCCAAAAATCAAAATGGCAGTCACAGCCATGCCATTGAAGCCTTTCCTTTTTATGCCCATTGTGATCCAGGTAAGGAAGGAGCAGGATTTCAAATACATGTTATGGTCACCATCTTTTTTTATTTTTTTGACAGATCTTGAAGCAGATCTTCCTGTGTCAGTTAAGTTCATACATTAGGGGCACTTTGATCATTCCTATTCTAAAGTTTTCACTGTCTAGTTCAAATTACAAATGATGTTAAATGCACCTTTGATTCCCATCCTCTGGATTCTCTGTTTGTTCTTTATAATAAAAATAATTGCAAGAGAAGACAACTGCAAATGGATCACAATGTGGGCACAGAGCGATACTCCTTTTCCCATGCCATTTTCCATCTGAACATCCTCTTTTACTTCTATTGGTCTCTAAAGCAAAGATCAGCTTCAGAAAAGTTTGTTTGTTTAGTGTATGGCATCTACAGAGGTCTTGCAATCACTGATATGCGCTCTAATAAAACTCATTACGCAAACATATCTACAGATATATGTAAAATATATGAACAATTCAATAAATAGGATAAAATATTAAATTAGGATAAAACATGATAAAATCACCATAACATGGCATCATAGAATCACAATAGGACAGTTGCTATAAGTTAATATCTGAAAAAGCTCGCAATCAAATTGCTTCTGGTATGGCTTGAAATTTTCTAAGAGGATATTCTCAGACTATATGTTTGTTCTGGTGCACCACAGGCACACTGAGGACCCTCATCCATTCCCCACTTAAAGAATTTTGTCTTAAATTTGAAGGATACAATGTTTTGCCTTAGTTCTGGCATGACCTGTCCTTATTCTGTTCAGGTGGCTCCATATTTTCCAGGGCAACTAACTGCATATGGTATGAGTGTAGACTACTTCTGTGATTGTATACTCCAGGCAACATTTTGTTTAAACAGAGTGGTTAAAAGTCTACACATATGGCAGCCAAACTGGTTGTTGCATCTTTCACAGTCAAAAACTACAGGGGCAGCAATTAGATTGCAAAAGTTTAGAAGAATGATTTCAGCAATAAAATTATGAGTGAAAGCATTCATGCTCTTCTCTCCCCATTCTGCAGTGTCAGAGTCCCTTAGAAATCACTGCTGATCCCTCTAACACTTTAGTACAATAAACAGAATCAATCTGGTGGAGCAACCTTTTTATTCACAAATCAGATTTAGTTGCAAAATAAGGCTTATGTGAGTCATTCTTTACAGTGCATCTAAATTACAAAAATCCTTCTGTTTTCTAATTTGTTCTTCTGTTTATTGTAGAAAATCATTTTTTTCTTAAATGTTATTTTTTTCCATTCCACCAAATTTTATAGCTTTCTTCTTATCTATATGCTACTGTGACTGATGACCTTGAGGCCATCTTGTCATACTGAGAATACAAGCCAGGGAATCTTGAAAGGTAACATAATACAACTGTGGCTGACATTTTCAGGCCTATTATTGCTTCCTCTCCTCTCCTCTCCCTCTCCTGAGATTACAGCTTTCCTTTCCCAAATCTTATGGCAATGTGGCTGTGTTTCAGATTTTCTTTTTATTCTGGGATCCTGAAGACACTATCTGGAATTATGGTGGATACTATGCATCCAAAGGTGCCATGTTGCCAAGTCCTGAATTAAATTACTCAAGAGAGGTGCACTCCAAGAGATTAAGGCAATATCAGGAGAAGTGAAATTAATGATCAGTGTAGGGGAAATTGGACATCACTGCTCCTCCTTCAGCACAGATGTGATCAGTCTGAAGCCCCAGCTCCACCTGCATTTTTCAGCTTCTTTTTCTGCATATCTTCTCACAGCTGTTACTGATTTTCCTAGCCTCCAAAGGTCCTTTCTTTGTTTTTGTACTGTGTATAGTCTTTACAGGGTGGTCAGCCAATTTATTTGTCATTCTAAAGAATCATGGATACAAGACAATTGCATGTACTAGAATACCTGTGATTCAGCTATATCGCCATGTGAATGCATATCATACTTCAGCATTGACATAAATCTGTGCAGAATTCACCCCTCCCAAGTAATCCAACATACGTACAGGTTTCTGTATACTAGTCCACTATTATTCAGTCCTTCATGAAAATATGTTTAGCTTTGGTCTCTGAAATGAAGGTTAGATTCATATTCAGAAAATCTATTCTAATTAGATTCAGAAAATCTATTCAGAAATAGATTCAGAAAATTTATTCTGAATAGATTCAGAAAATCTTTTCTGGCTATTTTTAGGGAGCAAATATGCAAAGTGGTTTGAAGAGTGACTTATTTAGCTTTCCTTTCCTTAAGGCAGTGTAATCCATCCCCTGATAACAGGTACACTACTTCATATATATGC
>JANHZU010006416.1:11657-22665 GCA_032468055.1 Acrochordus granulatus | reverse complement strand
GAACCTCTGGCAGAGCTCTCATCTTCATTAGAGCACACAAGCCCCCCAACCACAGCAAGGTGGTGCCTCCCTGGGGGAAAGATATCTTTACCTTACCATATATATCAACTCCTAGAATTAGACTAAACAAAGATGGTAGAATGATTTACTTTCTGTTATATTTTTTTTCCTCATTCAGTTCAGAAGGATGCTAAACAGTTACAGGGAAAATTGCTCCTGGACAGGACTGCAAAATATGTTGGAAGACCCTGTGTCCGGGAATCTCATCCATGGAAGTGGATTACAAATGCAGCCTATTTTCATAAAGCTCTCACTGGGTTAGAATCACATTCTGTAAAGTTGATATATTAACATTTTATTTATCTAGAGCTTGAGGGAAGATTCAAGCTCACAACATCATCTATCAAAGTAGACTAAAGGAAATAATGAGAATTAAAAACAGCATGAGCTACTATTTATAAATATGTAATACTTCAGTCTTATACAGAATAGACCAAAGTCATACCAGCTCAAATTCATGGTTCATTTAGCCTAACATCTAACTGTGTAGATGCAGGATGCTTCAGGATCAAAACATTTAGAAGTAGGGCAAACCAAGTTTAAAGAACATCTTTTGTAAGTTATTCTGCCTTTAAAAAGTATTTCAATGAAAATCTAATGCTCCTTTCCTTTCTATCATTCTTGGCCCTTTTTCTGAATTTAGCAAAAGCTCACCATCTGTAATTGCAGAAAGCATTTTACAGGTCTGTGCTTTAGTGTAAGATTAAATTCTCTAAGAGGAAACCCTTCAGAAGTAGCAAAACTATTCATTATTCTGAAAAGGCACCAAGTTGAGTACAAAGCTTTGTAATTAAATTATTGCACCCTCCTGAACTTCAGACTTTTTCAGTCTTAGATCTATACAGCTGTTTGATAATGTTCCTTTTAATACCAAAGGCATAAATTATGATTTCTCAGTAGGTCTTTTCATTCTCATACCAACAACCTTATCTTATAGTAAATGCATGCTATGTGGGATACTTAATTCAACACCAAATTCCATTAATGGAGGAATTGGGCTATTGAAGACACTATTAATAGTCTCAGAAATAGGATAAGTTCCCAGCTATTTATATTCTCAGAGTATGGAAATAGCTTTTCTGCAGAATCCACATAAAAGGACGCATTTCAGGCCATGATTTATATATCCTTAATGTATGGCTTTAATGCATGAAAACATGTGTATATCTGCATGAGCGCGTGTGTACACTCTTCTATGTATGAGAATGTGCATGAAATAGAATACATAGAGAATATAGAATGATGCATTTTTGCAGCAAAATATCCAATTTTGCTACCAAGATTCTATATTACAGTTCTTCTGTAATTGCTGTTTTAGATATAAGATCCATAAATGCAGAGAAAAGAGAGGCAGGGATAAAATGAGGCCTAAACCATCCTTCCATGCCAGTGTTGAAGTCCTTGAGTGAATGTGAAGAACAGCTAAAAGGCAGACATTAAGCACCCTGATGACAATGATTTACAGAAGTTCATACCCAGTTAGCTGTCAAACTTTCTACACTTTGCTCAGCAAATTCAGTCTGAAATAATGAGAATCTTCATCCTCCAGACAAAACCAGCAGTTGAAGACCTCAGGCCACACATCGGTTCAACATTTGACAATAATTGGAAATGGCAGGCCTGCCAAATTTCAAATGCCAACACTGGGAATCCCATTGGGTATAAAAGTTAAGATACCTTGGGAATAATATTCTTGGCATATAGCCAGTGCTCAAAGTTTTTATCTAAAAAGCAATAATCTCTCTGATACGATGTAGTTTTATTCTCAATGTTTTCTATTTCTTTATTTGAATTTTAAATTGTTTGCTCTAAATCTAGGAAATGGGTATGTTAAAAATCTAAACATTCTAAAAAGTTCATGGCATTATATGAAAAGGAAAAAAATAGTTCCTTAATTTATCTTTGCATGCCCATAAATCCTAACCCTACCCTATTTCTCCTGCGCATTCCCAAATTTCTAATCCCCAAATTAACTATGTTTATTTGGCAGATAATAATGATAATGACTTAGAGAAACAATATATATAGCATACATTATGAGTTTTTAAAATACAATATTTCAAGTCTTTTCTTAAAATATCCTAGACTGATGACTCACTCGGAAGAATACTTCTACTAATAGACAATATTTGTTCTTAGAATGGTAGAAACAACAATATTTTCAATCAAAGATTCAATCAGAGAAACCAGGACATTTGTAAATATCTTGTTCTTCAATTGTAGCAACAAATTATTATCTATATGTGAATTCCATATTACAGTTTTACTGAATAATCAAAACTGCCTGCTACTGTCTCAAAGAAATTTATTTTTTTTCTTCTAGAAATTATTTGAAAATAGGCTATCATCACTAAGTTTTTTAGTTTTGGCTTAATTTTGTTTTCTAACTTAATTTGAGTTCTTCCTGTTGCATTTGTTTATTAAGAAACAAAATAAAGTAAACCTGTAGTTCTATTTGATTAACAATAAAATATATAAATAATTAAAAATAATAAAACTCAATCAGTCTGTTCATAATTAAGAAAAATGTCTGCCTTGAAGAAATTCAATTTGCTATTAGTAAGCCATCCAGAGCCAACATGCATGAGTTGGGCAGCGATATAAATGTGTTTAATAAGAAATAAATAAATATTAGAAATATATTATCTGGAAACTTTATATCATAGCTTCCTACATTCACCTTATTTTCCAATGCTCCAGATGTGCAACAATGATTGTTTCCTTGTACCTATCAGCATTTTTCTATTTGCCTCCAAAATTCTTCTTGATAAAATGAAGTAACAGCAAATTGATATCTGTGGGATTGGACACTTTTCAGTCAGAAGATTGTTTTGCTTGTAACTCAGGACATGAGAAACAAAGAAGGAATGGTATTGTTTGTGCAGTTAGCAAGGAACTGAGAAAGCCAAAGAATATAAAAAAGATGTCAATATGTACAGTACTTCCTTGTCTATAGAAAGGACTTTGATTATGTTGATCATGTCAAGCTGCAGAATGTGCTGAGAAAAATAGGAGTCCCAGAACACGCAAAGGATCTGCAAGTTCTAGTAATAAAAGTCGAGTAGCACAGTAAAATATGGCACTAAAATTAAATATAAAGAAGACTAAGCAAATAACAGGTATAGCAACCAGCTTGAGAATTGATAATGAAGATATCAAAGCAGTAGATACTGTAGCTTCTATCTTTTAGGATCAGCCATAACAATAAAGAACAAGCAGTCAAGAAACACACAGCAGACCAGCACTTAGTAGAGCAGTTATGGAGGCCTTGGAAAGTTATTCAAATGTTGTAATGTACCTATTCTATAAATATTAGAATTGTGGAAGCCATAGTATTCCCTATGAAATGAAAGTTGGATTTTGAAGGAGCAAGTATTAGGAAGAATACTAATGCCTTTGAACTTTGTGTTACAGAAGGATCCTGAAAACAGTGCAGACAAGTAGTCTTTTCTTGTAGTCAGGAAAAAAATGAATAGATTCTTAAATCAGCCAAGGGTTCTCATTTGAGGCACAAATGATCAGGCTCAGGTTATCCTACTTCAGACACATTATTCAAGCTCTAGCTCTGCGGAGAAGGCTCTAATGTTGGGAATGGTGGAAAGAAAAAGAGAATGACCAGAAGCCGTAGGGATAGACTTAGTTACTGTGGCATTGGAAGACCAGAAAGACCGGGTTGTTGTATAGACCGGTCATTTTGGAGGAAATCTATCTATATGTAGTCATTAAGAGTCCATAACAACTTGATAGCACATAATACCAAAAAAAAAAAAAAATTGTCTTGCTATAAGCTCCAACTAGCCTTCTGGCTGAGGATTAGTCCAGCACTGGGTAGAAGTTTAATCTAAGTCACTGATAACATTAATCATGTTAATATTAACTCAAATATTAAAGAGCAGTTTTGCTTTGCACAGCAAAAAAGAATACACATAGGGAGAAATATTAAAGATCGGAATATAATTTTGGTAAGAAAATATTTCTCAGGCTAACACTTCCATGAAAGAAAATAAAGAAATTCTAGCCTCATTAGCAGGCTAGATAACATCATCATGAAGGAATACATTTGTTGGCTGACTATATATGGTAGCTTTTTCTGACCAGCCTTGATTGGGATATTGTATCTTCTTTGATTGCCCTTGTTTATCTGATGCTGGTTCTTGCTTATCTGGTGCTGGTTAATAGATATGTGATGAGAAAAGATGTACTTAGAGCTGCATGACCCTTTCTTTGAACTTTGGTTGCTTCCTTTTATAAATGGAGCTTATCTCAATGTATCTGTTAATGGATGGTTGTCAGAATGCCAAGCCTATGGGAATTCTGGGATCTTGTCTGGTTTAAAATGTCTAAAGTTTCCCCATTCAAATTGTATCTGAGAGAGTTTCTAGAGGAAAAACAAAGCATAGAGTATCCTCACTGACTTTTCTAATCCCAGAATGGACTGAAATGTGGTAAAACTTGGTCTCTGTTAATGAAGGCTATTCAACAAATCTGAGCTCTTATGGTAGCATCTGTTCTGGCTTTCAGATGATATGGTTTAGGTTCCATAATTGCATTTCCAGCTCTGGGTTCCTGTGATATATATATCCCTGCCTTCCAAACTCTTTATTCTGGTTGTTGTTCAAGTTTCACTGAGTTCTTCAGACTAAGCAATTTTTGACTCCTGATGGTCTCAGAGCTTTCCTCCTTGATTCATCAGTCATAACTTCTGGATTAAATTTTGACTTTCTAGTTAATTCCTTAGTATCTTCTAGTGCAGGACAACATTCTTCTTTCTTAAAAATGGTTTTGCTCCAAATTGGCAAAAATATTGGAAGCACTTTACAGATTTAAATCCTATTTCACATTTAAATCCAGTTCTGGATCTAATGATTCCAATCCCTAGACATTAGAAAAGTAGCAGAAATCTCACCCTAAATATAGTCCAATATTTCTGCCTAAATCTTTGCCTACTCATACTGCCCAGATTCCAATTTCTCCTTTATGCCTGTATAGACCACATCAAATTAAAAGCAGGAAATCTAATGGATCTTGTTAAAGATTAAACAGATGTGAAGATGCCTAGTTCAAATTAAATTTAGCACCTCAGCATGCTTGTGTCACTTTTCTCAAGCACAGGAAAAAGGTAATTGTCAATTAACAAGACTCTTCACATGTGCAGGAGAAAGTGTACAGAAATCAATAACACAGCACAATATAGAGCTATATAATCTCAATCAGCATTTTATAATGGAAAGGCTTTCAGACAGATATACGGAGTAATTGGCTACTCTCTTGTGGCTCTTCCCCTAAGCTATACAACAGTCCAATTAAAATGTAACATTGCAGCACAGCAGGTATGTGGTTTCTATATGCATCAGTCAATGTTTGTTCAGTCCAACTTTGCAAACAGCAAAAACCCCTGTTTGGAATAGCAAAACAGAGGTAGATAAATCTCAGGGTCAGTGATGACAATCAGTGCCTCTAAAAGAAATTTAATATAGCAGCAAAAATCCAAAAAAGTAGCACCTTGGAAAATGATGATTTATTACACCACGCTAAAGGCTCTGGTCCAGTTTAAAAGGTAATAGTATGATGGTGCTAAGAAAACTCACACCATGACATCCAACAATCCTCTGTCCTTTGATACTAAAAATGATATTTTTAAAAATGAAATCACAAATTATATTTCACAAGTGATTAAACAATATAAAACAATATAATACAGTATTAAAGTAAATTCTGCTTAACAATGATGCATTAAATTAAACCAAGTACAATGAAAACCTCTGCTCAAGAAATCCAAGACCAACCATTGAATTAATGGGATATTAGCTTTCCCTCATCTCCAGTCATTCCACATTTTTCCACTAGGTAGTCTACATATTATTTAGTTGTACCAAATTAATACTAATGCCCCCCAAAATCACAATTTATAAACCATTAATCAGCAACAATTCTCATTAATATAGCTGTTGCTGGAACATTGTCTACAGACCTATAAAGTTCACCAGAAATACCTTTCAAGCCAGCTGGAAACTTTTGTAGGTCAGTAATAAGCTGTATCTGACCCTAATAGAGGTATTATGCTCCTCCTTCTATTACTTCAAATTCAACAGTAATTTGTGAAGACCTTTATGAGACTCATTGTATGATTTTTAATTACTAATTTACACTTGGAGAATATTCATGCAGGTATTGAATACTTCATCAATGAAATAGATTACTGAAGCAGAAAATGTGGGTCAAAGGCTTCTCTTTAATGTAGCATCTTCTAAAAGTAAAATTCAGTGGGCAGTTGAAACTGCCTATCAGTAAAACTGATTTATTCTGACATCAAACTGCAGGAACTCTATTTGCACACTAGAAAATAAATGGTGCAAACACTTTCCAACTTCATTTTTGTGGAGGGTTTAAGAATTTAAGAGGCATATGAATTCCTGAAACCTCTGCAAGGATTTAAGGGTCACATGTTGTCCCTAACTCCTTCTCTCATGACTAGCAGAAAACAACTTTAAAAACTTATTTTATGCATTCCCCAAATTTCAGTCTAACATTCTCCATGTAACCAAGTGAAGTGATAGGCTTTCTTTTTTTGAATGTTTTCAAACAAAGGCAAGACAGTCACATGTTGAAAATCTTCTATTTGTGATTCCTACATTGAACAGAAAGCATAACTTGGTGGTTTAAATCTATCCTTCCTAAATCTATCATTCTAAGTTTTAAAGTCAATAAGCCCTATGTAATATTTTAGAATAATATCAAAGTAAACATGTAGAAAGAAAATCAAAATATGCACCATCCATTCGAGTAAAAGCATAGTTTTCAAACATCTTTTGAACAAAAAAATTTACAAGTCTACACACTAAACATGATATAGTTACAAATACATTCACGCAGCAGTTGTCCTGTAAGAACATGATAGATGTTGGAGTTGAGCAGCGAGTCAGAGTTGGACTTCCCTCCTGCGGGGGGTGGAGCAGGAACTGTGGAAGATGCCCGGATGTGAACATTGCCAGCCAGTGGGGGGGTGGTGTTAGTAACACACAGTGTATAAATATCTAATTGATTGTAAGCTGCCAAGAGTCTTCGGAGATTGGCGGCATAGAAATGTGTTGAATAAATAAATAAATGCCTAATTTTGTCAGATAAGATTCTGCCAAAATACATTTGGACCAAACACATTAAGATACTAAACAGATTGTTGTATAGCTTGCTGCTTCCAAAACAGTTGGAAAAAATGAATGGGACAAAAATAAAGGAAAATGGGCTAATTGTCCCAGTGGCCCTGGAATAGGATTTTAACATAGGACTTCAGATCATTAAGATTTGTTAAGGAAATGGGATGGTGAAGAGTAGATCTGCAGAAGAAGGAGCATATTTCTTCTCTCAATGCACAAAAGGAAAAATATAATGATTTTGGCTTGTGTTCTCCCAGCTGTGGAACCAAGAGCTACAGTGGAAATTTCCTCATAATACTGACCTCCTCCAAAACTTGGAACAGGGGGTCCAACCTTGGCAACTTAAAAGATATGTTGATTTCAACTCCCAGAATTCCTCAGCCAGACTTCTGGGAGTTGAAGTCCACATATCTTAAAGTTGCCAAGGTTAGACATCCCTGCTTTACAATATTCTGAAATATTAAAGAATTTATCAATTCTGCTATTTTCTAGGAAAGCCTTTCTGCCCACATTGTTCTAGAGCGCATAAGCCCAACACCCTTATTTTTTTAACATAATTTCTCGCTGAAACTATATTCTACATATCATGCTGATTATTTTATAACTTTTTGATTTGACCTTGTACATCAAAGATGGATAATTTCTGAGCCTCCTGACCTTCAAGCTGATTTCATGTGGCACTCTGGTGAAGCAGTAATATCAGTGGAAGATTCAGGGTTCATTTTTATCACCTTTTTTGATTTGGGGAATTATAAGATGTGAATGGGAACAAGTGATCTCCAACAGGTAAGTCATGCCAACTCCATTTCCAGACTTCTTTCAATTATCCCAATTTATGCTGCCACAGTTTGAACTCTGTCCCCTTTATTTAGGACAACCACCTTCTAAGGAAACATATTTTGCTGAAAATAGGACATTATGCTGCTGAAAATCAGCCATTTTGCTTTGCAACCTTGCAGTATATGCTTAAGTTACAGGATACCTAATTTTATTTACAGTTTTATATTCAGACATGGCAAAGTAGTGCATGCAAATGAGAGTTAGATATTTATGCACAAGTGTTTAAACCTGCAGTACTAATTTATCTTGTTCCTAGGATCAACATCCTTAATTATTTTAATGTTCTGCTTCTTATTTTTACCCTTGAACAAGAAATTCTCAAAAGTGTGCCCTACTTATAGTACATAAACAAATATTATTTTCTCTCTTTTAAAGGTCTAGAACTATTGTTCCAACAGTACTTTAGAGAACTCTAATAAGCATCACCCATTCTGAACAACACAGAAAACAAATAAATTTCCATATACTGTACGTAACTGCATGTAATCTAGAACCCAGTTTGGCTTTGGTCAGAAATATTAGCAGCTCCCAGAATTCCTATTTGCCCATCTGGTGGGTACCATATTGAGGAAGTTGATTCTACAGTGTAGCCTCATTTTATTTCACCATGGAGTAGGAGTGCAATTTGGGTAGTTTGGTCTGGACCACTGAGCCAAATAAATGATACTTTTCCCATGCTTGTTCCCTGACAGCATGAAACAGCCATTATCTGCCAACAATGCTTTTCTGAAGTCTATGGAAAAGAGTCTCGCTGCAGAACAAATATTTGATGAGATTATATAGTGGGAGAATATTTTTACCTACCAAAATATCACAATTAGTTTTTCTTTTCATTCTACAAGAAATGCAACAATATTTAAAATTGAAACTCCAGCAAAATATGGCAATTATGGAACTTATCAGCAAATTTAAAGATATTACAGTACTTGAAGCTGTAATTAGAACTATGGATTTTTCTCCCATTACAGATGCTAGACCAACATAGCAAAATTAGGCCAACTGTTAGCAATGCAATGCTTTAGATGTAAATGGACATTATATTACATTCATTTGAACTTTATATGTCATAGAAATGTCATAGATCTGCACTACATTCCATGGCCTTTTGGCCTCACTATTTAGAATTGTTTTTTTCACCACCCATGAATGCAGCAAATGCATGCCAATTGAGAGTCATATTTTATGCCTTTGACAAAGTGGCTCCTGGCTCCTGGAATCTTAAAAGTAAATTAAGTTAGTTTTTAGGATATAAAAATATTTTACATATCATTTAGAATGAATGGCAGAGAGTCATTTACATCATTTCTATCTGAACACATGTTGACAAATTTGGAAAATCAGATGTTTAGAACCACTACAAAGAGAGAGGAAAATAAGAGTTATTAAAAAGAATCAGTTTTGGCAGGAGAAAATGCTTTTCAAATCCAACAATACACTTTAAAGAAAAAGAAAACAGATACGCAAGGATGGCATCATAAAAACACCAGATTTATGCTATAAAAATGAAAGCATGGAAGCTCAGGGAAAGAAGAAAGCTGGTAGATTTTACTGTGCTTGTGACTAAATTTGCAAAATATCTGTAGACAAAACCTTGTCTAGTGAAGACATGGAAAATAAACCTGACTAAATTCTGACATCTGATAAATTTACAAGTTTACATATGGCCACCAGGGCTTCCTCTAAGTAGCCTTGCCCTAATGGAAACATATTAGCCACAGTGTGGTCAGAAGAAAATCCAAGATCTGAGAGTGTTGTGTGAACAGAGGATCAAGTCACAGGTGGTGGAAATTGAAATCTTAAGTGCTGACCTAGTTTTGCTTTAATAAAGGAAGTCAGGTCAGAATTATATTAATAGGAAGGCATATAGTAATATGGAGTAATTTAATCTCTAAATGACTGCTGTTCATTTTTTTTGCTTTAGACCTTCTTATATTTATTCAGTTTCTTAAAAGGACAAAAATGTGTTGTCCGTGTAAACCAAGATGTGGATAATTCTCCATTCTTTTCTTTTTGTTTTAATGATCTCAGTAAGACATTTTAAAGAAGCTTGCTTTCATTAAATGCTTTTATAATGGTGTTTCAGTAATAAATAGATAATACAGAGACATCCTTTACACATGATATGAAACCTGCAGGAAGGAAGACTTCAGTTCATTGATTATACCCTCTGTCAGCCCCAGACATATTAATACTGAAAGGTAGAAGAATCCCTGCTCAATGTGGAGAGTGAAGATAATTTAAAGGCCAAAGATTACAAAACAACAAATGTTTATAAATCTGATAGCCATCTTTAATTTAAGATGTGATGTCATTAAAACAATTCTCAGGTCTATATAGCCAATCAGAATAATAATGCCAGAATACAAATTTATTATTTATTTGTATATATTTTATTTATGTATTAATATATTCAACATATTGCAATGACACAAGATGCATATGGCTTCCTTCTTTTGGTATTTTCTTTTCAATGTACAGGCTTACAACCAGAATAACTGTAACACTGCCCACAATCTACTTCAGCCAATTTAAAACAATACTGGCTGAGAATACATCCTCAGGTACACCATAATAGGATATTTAATCTACAGATCTTCATATCCAGACAGTAATTGATAAATATATATGTATAAATAGATAATAGGTACAGTACATATTGTACATATACATATTGATTGTATCTAAGTTACATATTTAACTGTAGTAAGGAAGGCATGTGGTCTGTGCAGAGTATTCACATGTTCAGACAATAAATTATCAAGTTGAATTATGCATCTGGAAGAACCTTAAGAAGAGTAATTTTTCAGACATTCCACTTTGTGGAATAACATTGTGGTTTTACTGGATGTGGTTTTACTGGATGATAGGTCTTGCATGCCCCCAGTGAGGCACCACCTTGCTGTGGTTGTGGGGCTTGTGTGCTCTAATGAAGATGAGAGCTCTGCCAGAGGTTC
>JANHZU010006415.1:36825-48238 GCA_032468055.1 Acrochordus granulatus | reverse complement strand
CAGCAAGGCTGTATATTGTCACCCTGCTTATTTAACTTATATGCAGAGTACATCATGCAAAATGCTGGGCTGGATGATTAAGATTGCTTGGAGAAATATCAACAACCTCAGATATGCAGACAATACCACTTCAATGGCAGAAATTGAAAAGGAATTGAAGAGCCTCTTGATGAGGATGAAAGAGGAGAGTGCAAAAGCTGGCTTGAAACTCAATATTAAAAAAATGAGAATCATTGCATCCAATCTTGTCACATCAAATAGAAAGGGAAGAAATGGAAGCAGTGACAGATTTTATTTTCTTGTGCTCCATGACCACAGCAGGCGATGACTGCAGCCATGAAATTAAAAGACGCTTGCTCCTTGGGAGGAAAGCTTTGGCAAACCTAGAGAGCATATTAAAAAGCAGAGACATCACCTTGCTGACAAAGGCCTGTATAGACAAAGGTATGGTTTTCCCAGTAGCAATGTATGGCTGTGAGTGTTGGACCATAAGGAAGGCTGAATGCCAAAGAATTGACGCCTTTCAATTGTGTGTTGGAGAAGACTCTTGAGAGTCCCTTGGATTGCAAGGAGATCAAACCAGTCAATCCTATAGGAGACCAACCCTGATTCTTCATTGGAAAGGCAGATACTGAAGCTCAAATACTTTGGCCACCTACTGCAAAGAAAAGACACACTAGAAAAGACTGTGATGGTCAGAAAGACTGAAGGCAAAAGGAGAAGTGGATGGCAGAGGATGAGATGGTTTGATAACATTGTAGACACAGTGAGTGTGAATTTGAGCAAACTCTGGGAGATAAGGGAGAACAGGGAGGCCTGGTGTGCTGTGGTCAATATGGTTGCAAGGAGTTGGACATGACTTAGCGACTGAACAACAACAAATATTTTATGCAGGAGTCAGTAACTCTCATTCTTGAAGGTTAACTGATTGCAAAGCATATGCTTGGAACAGGAGTACTGTAATGTATAACAATTTCCAGGATACTAAAAAAGCACCAGTTTGAAGTGAGCATGTTGTGTGAAAAAACATTTTGCACATCCTAAAATGGATGAATAAGACAACTTTTCAAATCAATATGGACTGGTAGCAGTTCTCTAGCATTTCAGAAGGGTGTAATGGTTGCTATCTTTTGGAGTGTTCAGTATAATGTTAAACATTTCATTGTTTTCTTGAAGAGCATCATCTTGAAGAGGACTATTCCAGATCTTAAATAAAATACCTGTTAAAAACATGACATCTAATTGTGTAAATACTTCATAATTGAAAAAAAATCCCTACTGTTCTGAAGCAGGCATTTAAGAATTCTCAAATTTACAACATTTTTAAAACTTTTAGTGAAGTACTTCACCAAATACCCAAACATACTTCTGTGTACAAGTCTCCACAAAATATGCTTCCTACTGCACTTCCAGTCCTTAGTACAATCAGAAATAATTGTTAGCTTACTTCATACTAGAACAACTATCAGCCCTTCTCAGAATGATTAACATTTTCTCCAGCCTTTAACATTAAATTCTCAAAGGAACATGAATGTAGTGATAGCAATATATTATTTTACACTGACTAGGATTAGTAGAAAATAATGAGCTAAATGCCTCAGTGGATCCTTACTATACTCCTTTAAACCTGACCAAAAATATCTTCCCTTCTTGACTCCTAAACACCTCTTCAGAAATTAAGCAATTAATTGAGCAAATGCAGCCAGGGAAATTCCCAGGAAATGATTAAACCGCCATCTTCTCCTCCAACATCTAGCTATAAGTATACCTGTAATTGTCATAAACAATTGTATTCAGCCTTTGTGGATTTTAAGGGCAGCCTTTGACACCTGTTCAAGACCCTGGTTATGTGATCACCAAACCGCCATGGATAGGTGCATGTTACTACTAATCTATAAACTGCATGAGTAACCAGAGTCTACTCCAGCACCAAAGGACACCCAGCTGATCTGATATAATATCAGATGAATCTTAGTCAGAACTCCCTTTCTAAGCATGGGATATCTTCCAATCCAAATAGTGCAGAACTATAGCCAGCAAGTATATCTTGGGTATATCTCTTGATTTCCTTTTACTCATGACACTTGATAAAACAAACAAAGGTCATCAGACAAAGACTAGAAATATGGAACTCCAGAACAATCTTGACACTTAAGGATAGCCTAAGACTATACTGACTTTCTAATGAATCAAGGAAAGTATGCTTGTGCAATACTGTGTAAGCTCTCCCTAGTCCCCATATCTCTGGGGTTTCTCTTGAGCATACTTCAGTGCCCTTCCCCCTACAATCTTGGACAGTAGATATATCTGATACCCCTTTTGCACAAAAGATTCCTGAGTGCCTATGATAGAATTGCTATTTAATTACACATTTAATTATATTTTAATGTTATTCTTTGTCTTTATTCTTTTTATTTATGTCAACTGTGTGCTACTTAGACTCACTTGTGAGATCAGCAGCATATAAATATAATAAACGAAATAAGTAAATTGAAACTTTTGTATGTGTTTCTGAGGTATAGATCTTGCAAGGAATTCTGCTCCCAACTAAATCAATGCTTAACAGAAAGACTGACAGGCCATTCAGACCAAAGGCTATTTAGATGCTTTTTTTCCTAAAAAGATAAGCACCCTTTAGAAAGTTTCTAAACATCAAGAACGTTCTGGGTTTAAAATCTGATCACACTGTATCAGAAGTATCTCTGTACCTAGAGCCTTTCATATTCTGTGGAACAACATATAAACCCAGCAGATGATTTTGCAATCTCCGTATGCTCATATTTTAATATGCTGTTGTCATGAAGGATTCTTACAGACCATTTCTGAAAGCCCATTGCTGGCACTAATTCCACTGAACAGAATCAGTTAAGTGCTGTAAGAGCAATTTTAGGACTGTAAGATACAGATGAAGTTTTATTCCCTTCCTGGGCTTCAGTTCAACAAAGTACTTAAGCATGTGTTTAAGTACTATCGTTTTTTTTTGTAGCAACAATCAGTGTAGCATACACATGCATGTCTGTGCGCACGCGTGCATACACACTTAGGCACACAATACAAATAGAGAGGAATCATTACAGTGAGAATGATATTAAACTGAAAAGCAAAATCATTCCAAAGTTGTGGTTTATGCACAACAGCAGGCAACTTAGAACATTTTTTTTAAATGAAGGAGCTCTTAAGAGAAAGCCGTATTAGCCTCTTTTGTCCTCCTTCCTTGCTCAGACTTGGAGAGAAATGGTCTTTATACATTTATACAACTACCCTTGCTCAAGGCTTGGGAGAACAGCCAGCTTTTTAAAGATTTTCCTGAATGCTATCAGGCTGGGAACCACATAAATTTCCAGGGTAACCTCAGATCAGGCATTGTTTAATTGAAGGGTTTAGAGTGAGCCAACCCTTCCAGTACTTACTGGGTGGGAAGACACTTTGAAAGACGGCAATCCCTACAGTAATCAGATTCTATGCCATGCTGAGCTTTATAAGTCATAAACAGCACATTGAATTGCATCTGGAAGTATACTGGTAACCAGTGCAATTTGTGGAGCAGGGGTGTTCACATGGGTATGTGGAGGCATGTTCATTATTGCCTGCAGTACTGGAATCTGGACCATTTGAAGCTTCTGAGTGGACTTCAAGGGAAGCCCATGAAGTGTATGTTGCAATAGTTAAGATGACTAGGTCATGAGTAGCTGTCCAAAGGTTTCCTAATCCAGAAAAGGGCACAATTGGTGCACTAGATAGAATTGTGCAAAGGCTTTTCACAAATGCTATCCCATCCAAGGTTAAGGATGAAACATTTTCAGATCCAGCTGATCCCACTATCCACAGCTATTCCATCTTGGCTGACTTGACTTAAAGCAGTTCTGGCTCACACAGCCTCCAGGCACTGGGACAGAACTTCACAAGTTGGCTGGCCTGAGGTTAATATATATAATTGGATACCATCAACAAACTGCTACCAAATCTAAAACCTGCAGATGACTTTATGTAGTGATTTCAGGTAGATGTGGAACAAAAGGAGAGAGCATATCAAAAACCCTACAGCATCCTAAAAAGGACAGGCTCCAAAAATAGAAACAGACTATCCATAAAATGTTTCAATGCAATATTTGCCTATACAATTCATCAAGAAGTGTCTATCTCCACAACTAATCACAACACAACCCTCACAACCCATGAAGAAGATAACTTTCCATATATCAAAAACATCTCAGAATGTACCAACAGATTACTATAACTCTTGGCATCACAGTAGCCCAAATATATCAAAAGTGTCTTAGCAAAACCCAGAGAACCAATGGCCAAATAAGGCAAAATAGGAATCATTTGTAACATATGGATTTACGAAGACAGTAAAAATTATTATGTAGGAGAAACAGATAGAAGACTGGCAAAATGCCTTCATGAAGATAAATGGGTAGTCAAAAGATATGATAAAAATTATTTCATTTCACAGCAGCCTGACAAATTCAAACACAATTTTAATCAGGAAACTGTAGATATTTTACATCAAGCCAGATCCAAAAATTCAAGAGAATTCCACAAGGTTTGGCACTCTGACAAATCAAGCATTAACAGGCATATTAAAATAAACTCCATCTATGGACCATTTGAAAGAGGAAGCAACCAAAAAGTCAAGAAAAGGGGCAAACAACCTTATGCACATCCTTCCTCAACACATGCCTATTAGCCAACACCAAACAAGCAAGAACCAGCAACAGATTAAAAAAAAACCCAACTCAAAGAGCAATCAAGGAAGAAACAATACTCAAATTAAAACTAATTGGACATGCTGCCATGTCAAAACAGCCACCAAACTTTGCTCTCCTGATAAGACTACTTACCATGACAGGTCCCCAAGAAGAAAAACAAGCTCAGAGAAAACCAAGAACCCAATATCTAATCATGCAGAGAAAAAGCCTACATCTAGTATTTGCTATTCCCTTAAATCTCCCCTTCACCAAGTTAAATATACTTAGTTTTTTGCACCACAGAGGAACATATGAGATTTAACTATTGTGGAAGAAAAATTATTACTTGGAAAGCAAGTACAGTATGATTCTATTAACGAAGTCTAAAACCACACTAAACTTTGTTTTCTATTTTTTTTTGCAGCTACATTAAATGCTATGTCATGTTCAGTTTTTACTTAACCTGAGATATTTTTCATATACTGGTATCACCTCTCTTTACTTATCCGATTCCACACTGTGTGCATTGCATTATTTTCATATCTGTTCAGTTTCATTTTGATGGGGAACATCACAAATCTCCTATCTAAATCCTATATAGGCAAGCTGTGCTATCTTTCACTGATCCTATATTTTGAATCAGAGTATCCAACTGGAATATAACCTCTGATAAATGCTATAAAATCCTCAGTCATCCAGGAAATAATATATCTGGAGACTTCTAAATCTTGGTACCTGGACATTAATTTTTGAAGTTATTGAAAGCTTTCAGCCTTATCTCAAGGCCTTGCTCAACTATGTGGTGTTCGGAGAAAGATAAAAGTCATTAGATGTAAAAAGATTTATTCCCCCAACCCCACATCCCTTCTTCACCATGAAAGCCTTTGAATTGAGGCTGAAGAGTTTGGGAAATAAGTCTTTTTACATCTAGTGACTTTTATCCTTCTCCAGATATCACATGGTTAAAAAGGCTTTGAGATGAGGCCGAAAGCTTCCAATAACTTCAAAAATTAATGTCCAGATGCCAAGATTTAGAAGCCTCCAGATATATTATTTCCTGGATGACTGAGGATTTTACGGTGTTTGTTTCCCGTAATTTGCATTGTTTGCCAAAGGAGATATAGTGAGTCTGACCCTTTAAGACTGCATGTTGACTCTGCCCATTCCCCCCCATCTGCTTTGTACCATGAAAGTCTTTGGATTGAGGCTGAATGCAATGGAAGAGTTTGGGGGATAAGTCTTTTTACATCTAATGACTTTTATCCCTCTCTAGACACCACATGGTTGAGAAAGGTCTTGAGATAAAGCCGAAAGCTTCCAATAACATTAAAAATTAATGTCCGAATGCCAAGATTTAGAAGCCTCCAGATATATTACCTCTGGCATGATGGCTGTTCAGTAGCTTTAGGATTCTCAGACTCCATCAATTTGGGAGTAATCATACTGTACTTTTGAACTTTCCAAATTTCTTCACATTTCACGAACCATTGATCATGAATTAAATTCTCCTTCTAGAGGTAAATTTGGAAGGCAATTATCTCAATACAGCAACATGAATTCCACCTTTATCTATCAAAACTATTCTAAGAGCACTTAAAATAATCTCTTTACTAGGATCAAATTGTATAGAACTTGCTAAAATGTGTGTGAAATCCAAACCCATTCTAGCTGACACTTCTTGGACCATTAAATATGAAAATGTGTATCATATAGATAGAGAAATTTCTAAAAGATACATAACAAACTAAATGCTTTAGAATTGTTTGTATCTTAACAGGTAAGGCTTTGTTCTATCTCCTGTTCATATCCATTTCATAAGAAGCAACCAATGCTTTCAGAAACAATAGTGTGTTTCTGCCAATTCTATACAGGATCACTTCATCACTTCATTTTAAGTCTGATGATGAAAGAGAATTAAAAAAAATACCATTATTATAAGGAACCTGTGAACACAGTTATAATTAAAAATGTTTCACAGAGAACATCATCTGTAACAATGCCTAGGAATCAAAAATAAAAAAGTTTTGCTGAGATTTATGTTGAGCCAGAATACCACAATGATGCCTTAGCATAATATCTGAACCTTCCCAGAGATAGCAACTTATAACATTGTTTATTTTTTGTTTACAAAACAATAAAATTGTCTCTGATCCTTCACACTTTTACCGAGACATTTGTGCATTATTTCCTAAGCAGGGCTATAATGACTTGTGCAGATTTCCAGATTATGTAAATTACTACTGAACATTGGATGCTGTGGGTGAATATTAAATGGAAAAAGTTCATGCAACATATTGTTTCTGAATTATGAAAAACAAGGAGAGAAGCCATTTGCTCCAGTAAATCAGGGTAGCATGTAATACTCATGGTGATGGTCAGCCAATGAGGAAAACATCCTTCTTTTTCTTATTGGTTTGGTGACCTTTGTTGTCACTTCACATCTCCCATTCTACAGATTGAATTTTCTCTGCTGAAAAACCAGTGCAGTCAGCATTTTATGACACTCTTGTCTTTTGCTGGAAGGATCAAGAGGGCACAAAAACACATAAAGTTTTTGGCATTTTCTTCAGTTGATTTATATTGAAAAAGAAGAACTTTCTGGTATCCACAGATTTCACAAAGGAATATATACCATAAAAGCTAGAATCTCATTCATTTTGTTGCATAATGCTAATGGCAAAGATACATGTGCATGCACGCACACATAATGCGCATACATGAACACATCATCTTCCCCTCTTGAATTGTTATACACTTGAACTTCAATAAAATTACATGAATACAGCCCTTTATAAGAGAAGGGGTTCATCCCCATAGATAGTTATATTCCTTTCTTTAAATATATTGACCATGACTTTTGACACTTATATCTCTGGAACTATTATATTGCTTGCTACATCTGAGACATCAAATTCAGAGCTATGTGAAGTTATTTAATTGGATAGATTTATGATATACGATATAATGATGTGACTTAAATCATTTTGAGTAAAAGAGTTTTGCAAAAAAATGGTCTGAAAAGAAAAAAAACAGATGTGTAATAGTAGAAAATAAGCATTGGTTTTCTATGTAAGATGATTGCACACACACATCTGCACACACACACTATTTACAGACATTCTAAAACATTTATCTGCGACTCCCAAATCTTTGAAACTCAAATTATTTTAAGCTGTTTAACTTTATTCTCAATAATAATTTCTGGCATATTAAAAATGACAGTTCCAAGGCAAGGTGACTTTTCAAACATGTTTTAAGACAGTGTTTTAAGCAACAGAGGCTTGGAAATCTTAATTATATTGTTCAGTAAACAGCGAGTCATGTAACTGTTGTACTGTCCTCAAAAGGAAAATAGTTGGAGAAAATAAAGTCAGCTCCATTGATATTAAATACATCAATGTATTTTATCAGAACAGTTGAAACAAGACTAGATAGATAAGTATCTCAGTAGTATAAAACTGAACACATATTAAATGTGTTATTATTAACACATTAAATACATCAATGTATTTAATAATCATTTATCTTGATTATTAATATATGTGACTTCTAGGCTGTGGACTGTGATAGGAATTGAAAACCTCCCACTTTTTAGGATTTGTATGGTGGTTGAGCTTGTCATTAAAAGATGTCTGGGATCCACTTTGATTTTCTGTCTGTTGGTAAAATGAAGGTAAAAAGGAGAACTTATAGGAATAACAGATCATCAAATTGAGAATAGAAATGGAATGTCTTTAATAATTGGTTCAGTTGCATACATACCTATCTAACATATATCTCAGTTTGCTACTATCTTTTAAGTTGCATTTTCAAAAAACAAAAGTAAAATGGTGATGGTGATCCATAGTGATCCATGGAGTTATAAGAGTCAAATACAAAGAAACTGTATATCATACTAATAATTTTAGTAAATTGATGAACTACTTTAAATTATCCCCTATGTTTTTAATTAATTTGAAAAATATGGATTATAAAAAGAAATAATTCCTCCCCATCATTGCCCTGTTAGCACTTTATCTATCATGTAACACATAAAGGGAGATTCTTATGCACCTGGTTTTCTAATAACAGGCAATGGTTTCATGAAATTTCTAGAGGACTTTCCCATCTCTGGAATTCTGGAGGAACAATGATAGCAGCCAGAAAATTGCATTATGATGATTTCCAGATTTAACTATCAACTAGGGAAGGCAATTTGAGAAAAAAGAGTATGTTGAAAGAAGCAAAAAATTCACAAGCATTTAACCCAAGAAGACTGAGGTGAGCAAACTTGTAGTCTTTCAAATTTCCTATAGCTTGGTCTCATGATTTTTCAAGCTTTCAACTGACTAAGAGCTTCATTTAGCAATCAGCCTGGAGAAGGGGAATTACGTGTTTCAGTTTTCTGTTGTGATGTGCAGTCCCCAAAGAAAAAAACAGAGCTGCTGTCTCAGTTGACATTAGTGTAATTCGGCCAAGTGTTCAGTTTTATACTACTGAGATACTTATCTATCTAGTCTTGTTTCAACTGTTCTGATAAAGTTCCTTCTTCTGGGACAGAGACCTTCATGCCATTGTCCAACCAATTAGTTGCTTGACTGACTGCATACTACAGTCCTTAAGTGATGGTTTCCTATCTGACATCTTATGAGAAATTACTACTTAACTAGGGCATGAGTTTTAAGAAACATGCAATTTAGGAGTTACATGCCATTATTAACTCCTTAGATTCCAAGACCAACAATTCACTCATTTACTTTGAAGTAAAATGCATAACATCTTGTACACGAGTTACATGCATTGCAAGGATTAACAATAGAAAATCTTGTTTAATTTTTTTAATTTGTGGAGGCATATTTTAATGTGTGTTTCTGCCAGAACTACCCAGAGAATCACATCAAAATAAGATATTTAAGATACATACCTAACAAAACAACACATTTGAGGCCCAATAAGAGAAGGATAAGCAGGCTGTGTTAGGTGTATTAAGAGAGGTACAGCAAGGGAAAAGTTAAATGTCATTTAAAATTTGACTGCAGTTGGTCAAAAACAACCATTCACCTGAGAGTTGGTCAAACCAATCTTTCTGAAACACTGATTTCTGAACTTTTGCCAGAGATGTCTCTCTGGTGGCCATTGTGGCTGATTGACCAGACTCACAATCCTGAATAAGGACTAAAAATGAGTAGCTCAAAATGAACAGCAGGCTTAAAGGAACAGAGCTAAATTTCATTGGTCAATTTAAAATGCCAATGAACTAAAGTTTAGAAGCAAACTCCAGCTTTTAAAACACAGCAGAGATGTTCTTCCTGGGATATTAGGGGCTGCAAGACCAACCCATGTAACAAATGTTTTGTTGTTGTTTTTCTTTTAGATATTGGCTATGAATACAGAAGGTTGCTACTTTCAGAATTTTCTAGTTTAAAACATATGTAAAAGGGAGAATTGGTAGAAAGCTCTACCAGTAGAAAATAAAGGGAGGGTGGGAAGCTATTATGAGACATATCTGCTTTGTGCATTTGCTAATTCTCCCAAATTGGTCCACACCAGAAACTTAGATGTCAACTAAACCTGTATTCTGGCGAAAGGCCTGAATAAGAAAAACATCTTGGATCCACTTCCCAGCTTCACTTTTCATATGGTAAATTCATGGCAAGATTATTTCTTTAGAATATACCCCAGTGTGATAATAGTGGCTATTTATCATTTCAGCCAGCTTGATTGGTCTCACCTTTTCTTCTCAGGTGGGAAAGGATAACTGTTTTCTTCTGGGTGGTTGATTCAAATGAAATGTTGTAAGAAAAAGTATATTATCATAGACATCCTTACCTGTATTGATTTCAATCATCTATTGACTCAAGCTCCATGACTGATTTTATCTGTAGCAATAATGAGAACAATCATTAATTGTTTGCCCAGCTCCTCAATTACATTTGTAATATACTTTTGTATTATCTGTATCTAGTTATATAAATCGGCCAATACACATGACAATCTCTTCCATATATATAAATGTCCATGTTGTGGATACTGTGTGATACATTATTTATAATGATATATACATGATATATATACATGATACATATACATGATACATATACTGTGTATACATTATTTTTTCAATTATCTAAATTGAAGAATATCTGGCTTTAAGAACCCTTTATGAATTTTCACAATAGAATTGTTACATAGCAGAGCAGGTGACATCCAATCAACATGCTCAGTGTTAGTCCAGCAGGTCTTCTTTCCCTAGTATATAGAGATATAACCTACTGTATATATAACCATTTCTGATGATAAAACTATTAAAAAGTCAGAAAAGAGGAACACAATAATGTCGTAACATTTTGCATTATAGCATATTTTACTTAGCTAGTAGTACTTGAGTTTAACCATGCTCGTGATTAAGGCATCAGCATCAGGCGTGGTGGCACAAGTGGTTAAGAGCTTGGGTTGCTGGCTGGAAGGTCGGTGGCCCGGGATCGCGACCCAGCATTGCCGCGCAGCAGGGAGAGCTCCTGCTGTTCTGCCCCAGCTCCTGCCCACCTAGTGGTTCGAAAGCGTGCGAGCACGAGTCGATAGACAGGTACCGCCCCTTCCGGCGGGAAGGTAACAGTGTCCGTGCGCCTTAGGCGTCCGCATGACCACGGAGCCGTCCCAGGATGAACACTGGCTCTTCGGCTTAGAAATGGGGATGAGCACCGCACTCTAGAGTCGGTCATGACTGGCAGGGTCTCCTTTAC
>JANHZU010006415.1:10189-36725 GCA_032468055.1 Acrochordus granulatus | reverse complement strand
CTAGGCACAAAGCCAGCTGGGTGACCTTGGGCCAATCACTTTCACTCTGCCTTGGGAAGGAGGCAGTGGAAACCAATTCTGAAAACTTTGCCAAGAAAACTGCAGGGATTTGTCCAGGCAGTCTCCAAGAACCAGACATGATCGAACTGAACTGTGTATGTATGTATGTATTGTTTATATACATGAAAATATACAAAGACAGATAATAAAAACCTTATATATGTCCAAAACCTAAAATAAAAGTGGAAAGGGGAAATAAACCTTTATCAAAAAATGGCCACCTTAAATAATTTCAGCAAGCAATGTGATTATACAAGTCTTTGCTATGTTGTTGAAAAACAACCTTATGCATGATGAGAAATAAGCACTAATAAATTCAGGTTTCTGCTGGAAAATAATTTGAATTATATAGAGCTTGATAAGCAGTAAAAGTTCTGAAATTTGGAATCAGATCAAGATAATCTTGGTGAATTTACTCTCTTGGTGTAGCCTTCTTGTCACCTCCACCCATAACTTAATTTTCAATGCAGATCTACTCCCAGCTATTATCAGCCCCATTTCACATCACTTCTCTTGATTATCCCAATGGTCACTTGTTTCGTTTATTGCAGGAATAATAGCGGCAATAATAAAAAAGGTCAGCAACTTTAGCACTCCAAGGATTAACAGTCAGCCCACCCCAGTTGAAAGGGTCTTGGCAAACCCCCCAGTAATGTTAAACTGTGATACCTATTCTGAAAAGAGCTGTTCCTTTAAAGAACAACCATCTGGAATCACACAAAAGAAAGAGGACATTTAAAAACCCTGTAGTTTTGCACCTGTCTGTGGGTCCCCTAGAGTCTCTAGACAAAGCTGCAAAATGATTGTATTTATCTATTTTGTGCCACTTCTAGCTTGACAACTGATTTTAACTCACATTTCTTTCCCTTGAACTTGTTGGCAGTTCTTTTTTAGAAAATCTCTAAACATGTTGCATTGACTGCATCCTAATAATACATACCATTTCACTGAGTAATGAACATGAATGACAGTACTCCCCACCTGACAACATGCACAGAAGCAGGAACTTCTTTTGAAAGAAGAAGTAGAAGCAATGGGAAGAACAAGTTACCGCATGGGACCATCTAGTATAATCCCATGTGAGGAGGAGTAGGCTGGCTCCATGCACCTGGCATGTATTACTGAGATGTGGCTGGCTCCTGCGGGGGGCTACCCTCTCAGAGATGTGTTCAGTTGGTTTTAAGGTTTGGCACCAGCCGGTGGTGGACAAGGATGGGGGAGGAGAGGTGGCAGTGGTCATGTGAGAATCTTCTTTTTGCCTCCAGGGGCCTTGAACCACAAGTGTCTGGTTGTCAGAATCTGTTCTTGAAGTTTGGTTCACGGGATCTCCTTGACCTCTCAGCAGTTTTCAAAACCATCAACCACAGTATCCTTTTGGGTCAGTTGTGGGTCTGGGTCTGGGTGGTGCAGTTCTGCACTGGGGCTCCTTTCTCCAAGGCTGGTCCCAATCAGTGTTAGTCAGAGTGAGAGGTCCAGTCCTTGGCCACTACTTTGTGGTGTGCCACAAGGATTGGTACTTTCTCCACTCCTTTTTTACATCTACATGAACACTCAGTCACCCATGCCCTTGTCACCTCTTCCCTGGATTGTTGCAATGCGCTCTAAATGGGGTTATCCTTGAAGAGCATCTGAAAGCTACAGCTGGTGCAGAATACAGCAGCGTGGACAATTTTAGGGGCCCAGAAAATGGATCACATAACACCTTTATTCTGCATTGGCTGCCAGTTTGCTTCCGGATGCAATTCAAGGTGTTGTTTTTGACCTTTAAAGCCCTTCATGGCTTGGGACCGGGATCTCTGAGGAAGTGTCTCTCCCCAATGAGGATGATCCGCCCCACCAGAACTGGCAGAAGAGACCTCCTTTGGATCCTGTTAGCCAAGGAATTTCATTTGGTGGGGTCAAGAAGAAGAGCCTTTTCTGCTGTGGCCCCTGTCCTGTGGAACATCCTGCCCCCAGAGGTGAGGTCTGCGCCCACCCTTACAGCCTTCCGGAAGGGCCTTAAGACCTGGCTCTGCCAGCTGGCTTGGGGCTGCAATGGGGATACAATATCTTGGAGGCGGCTGGTGGTTTCGCATTGTCCTCCTTCCCCATTATTCTGTTTTTGCTCCTCCCCTCTCTGTCCAGATATTTTTATTGAATTCTAATGGTTTTAATTGTTTTTTTATCTATTGCATTTTATATTTTTATTGTGAGCGGTTGAGAGTCTTTTCTGAGTTGAGCGGCATATAAATTTAATAAATAAATAAAAATCTCTGTATAGTATAAGGTATGATGACAATAATAGAGAAGATGGTAATACAAAAATAACAACTTTGTTATAGTTCTACTATCAGTGAAAATAAAAATTAGCAGCATCCCGGGAGAAGAAATGTGAAGAAACAAACTAAGTAAGGTGCTTCCATGACTTATTTAGCTACTTCCCTGCAGAAGAAACACATGTTGTTCAATGTTAAGTCAAATGTCTTCACAATTCTAGCTTAGCGTGACATCTGAAGCAGAATCCCCATTAATGATTTATACTATCTTCTGGCGTAGGCTGTGCTGAAATAAGAGTAATGGCTTCAAGTCTCGATGATGGCTGAGTGATATTAGAAAATATTGCACCTCATCATTGGGGAAATAATCTAGAAGTGCTGCATTATATTTTTTGGCCTTTGAGTCACTCTTCACTCCTAGTGACCGCATGAACAAGTCTAGGCAACATTTTTCTCAAGTGTTTCACCAAAGCCTCTTTCCTAGGGCTGGGAAAATGACTGGCCTAAAGTTACCTGGATGGCCTTGTGCCTAAGGCAGGACTAGAACTCACAGTCTCCTTGTTTCTAACGCTGTGCTTTTAACTACTGCACCAAACCAAAACATGCTTCTGCCTCTGCGTGTCAAGATGATATGAACATACAGTGCTGATACCTGATGACCACACAGTTGATTTTAGTGTTAAGCCTAGTTCCAAATTTCTGGTAATGTATGATGACATCACAGATTGTTGTGACCATTCCGCTAAATTAAGTGGACAGTCAAGTAATATAGTATCAATAACCGTCAAGGGGTCATGATAAAAGGTCATAGCCATCACTACTGCATCAGCCATTGCTGTACGCCAGCTTTCCAAGAAGTGGGATGCACTTGCGTTTTGTTAGCAGCAATGGTGGAACTTTCTGAAACAAAAAGTTAAAGACAGGTCCCTAACTAGACACGTAACTGTATTTTCTTTTAATAACTCAAGCTAGAAACTCTGTGGGCTAAACTCTTTAACTTGTCTTGAGCTAACCCCATCCAAAGTAGGTGATCCATTATGGTCTTTGCATTCAGATAAAAATACCTATGGAACCTATATGTGCAGTCAAACCCAAAAACACAATATATATAGAGAGAGGCCTAAATAGAGAATTATTGTCAAATCTCCTTCCAGTCAGGCTCCAAAGTGGGTTAAGCCAATTCATGAATTCACCAGATCATATATTGGTGTGGAATTAGATTGAAACTCAAGGCTTACACTTAGAACTTAGCACCAAAGCTTGCTAATTACTTTATTGTGTATTATTTATTTATACAGTTGCTAGTCTTATAATTCTCACTGCTATCCACTAAAGAAGAGTACAGTTTCTTTCTACTTTCGAATTATCTTTTTACGTATGGGCGTTAAGCAAAGAAGAAACTCAGCCCACCAAGTCTCATATTGGGCTTAGAATATGAAGTATTGTCTGCCAAATGAAGTGAGACTTACCCATGATCCTCATTAATCACTCTACAGTGAGGACTGAGAAAAACTATATTGTTATACCTTTGACCTGACATAATAGTTCATTTTGCTGTAAGGAAAGCGAATGTTGGAACAGAATTGACAGATAGGAAGAAAGAAATGCTAGGATAGGAAACAGGCAGGGCAAGACTTGGAAAAAAGCCAGAAAACCTGCGAGGAGGGGGGCAACTGTATGGAGAGCCAACGTGAACAGCTGGAGCTCCTGAGCAAAGAGGCATTCAGCTGAATACCCAGAAGCCAACAACAACAACAAAATAATTTTGAAATAAATAATTATCAGCAGTCCTTGTAAGTTTATTAGCGTGGCCCATTCCTTTCGACAGGGGAACCAAAATATCTGTCTGCCTGTCTGCCAGAAGACTTGAACGTCGAGAGATAAGACATGCTGTCTGCACTGGGATGTGTAAAATACACCTCGTAAGCAGGGGCATTCTGAGAGATTTCTGTAATACTTAGAAAAAGATATTATACCGATGGTCCTCCACTTACAACCATTTGTTTAGTGACCATTCGAAGTTACAACAGCACTAAAAAATGTGATGTGATCTAAACTCAGGTGCTTGGCAACGGCATGCATTTATGATGGTTGCAGTGCCCCAAAGTCACATGGCCACCATTTGCAACCTTCTCAGCCAGCTTCCAACAAGCAAAGCCAATGGGGAAAGCCGGGTTTGCTTCACCATCACTTAAGAACTGCAGCGATTCAATTAACAACCAATAATAAAATTGGGTGCAGCTCACTTAGCAACCGTTTTGCTCAGCAACAGAACTTCCGGTCCCAGTTGTGGCCATAAGCTGAGGACGACCTACACTGAGAAGCATACGCAAGCCGGTGACATTTAGGTAAAGATAAGCAAGCTCTCAAGTCGCGCTCCCTTCCGGATCGTTGCATCAATGCCGTGTCTCTTGTCTTCAGGGATATTTTTCTCAACTTCCCAGACCAGCCAAAAGTCCGGATGACATTCCCATTCGAGCAGTAACTTGGGCTGACCAGGATATGAACCGAGGTCGGCGAGGACCTGCCTGCCGAGACAAAGAGATGCAACCGCGGCATCAAGGATTACGGTGGCAGCTTTTCGGCAGCGTTGTCTTGAAAGGGAGCTGGAGACATTTTTAATTTTTTTAGAAGAGGTGGCGCTTCGCTCTTTGATTGCTGCTCTTGTTTTTTAATCACATCTGTTGTGTAGCCGGGGCTATGAATAATTCATGATGCCTCTGCCATTACATCCACAGATTACAACCGAGGAAGTGCCTGGTGCGTGTTTCGGTCAGCCTCCACCATTTAGGGAACGGTTATCCGCTTTCCCTTTATATCTGCAGCGCAGTCACTTATGACTTAAAAGGGTAACACTTGCACAGTTTTAATCAAAGCCTTTACTAGAATTTATACCGATGCCCTGCATGTTCAAGGTCTGTCAAAACTGATGCTTTAATAATGCGTCATTCCCTCTCCCTTTCTCCCTCTTCCCCCTCTCCGACCCCCCTCCCTCTGTGACTGGCCTGAAATCTGTTAAAATTACCACTAATCTAATTGGGAACAAAGTTGTCAAATGCACACAGCACTGACAGTTTGTCTTTCTGCAAACTGCCAACAGATTGCAAGTTACGCATGTGTTGCACAGATGGGTAAGTTAAAAGGAACACACCAAAAAAAAAAAAAGCAAGCCACCGCAGCAATTTATTAAATCACCTGGAACCAGCAACTCCGTTCCAAAAATAGTGAGAATGAAATATGGCCAAAATATAGCTACAAGAGTTGGCACTGGAATATGCCAGAAGGTACCAGTTACAAAACAAGATAAACATTTTGAGAAGCCTCAGCTGTGCAGGAGAATAATGAAGCGTTATTTAACCCAATCTGGATTACCGGTAAAAATTAATTTAGGGGGCACTTTTTTTAAAAAACGCTCAGAAGATATTTTAATCCATTTTTAACTCTTCATAAGCCCGACGTGATATTTTTCAACACCCTTCCCCCTTCTCCCCAGAGTGACCTCCCTCTGTACCTACTTAAATCATCCACTGGAAGCACCATACAGATGGTGTCCTTTCCTACAGATACTTAGCATGTAATCTCTTTCATGTGTTCAACCTCCATTTCGGGAAAGGATCCAGTTAAATGGTTGAGAGCCGACAACATAATGCTAGCAGCTGGTTCCAAGCTACCAACAGAGATCAATTTGGAATTTTTAATCTTAAAATGGGAGAGAATGTAAGTTTTACGCTGAACAGATGTGTCAGATATAATGAAAACCGCCCATTATCTAAACCTCAATTATCCAAATCTCATGACTGCCTAAATTCCAGGGGTGTCCTCCATGCCATTCAATGTCAATGAAATCCTAACTTTCAGAACTCCGGGGAGGGGGCAGGGGAGCAGCGCATATTGATGGAGGAAGAGGAAGAGGAAGAGGAAGAGAGGTGCGTAAATAGATTGGCCTCACCTTTCTCCTTTCCTTACTTTCCATTTTGTTGGGTGACTCCTCCTTTCAGTGTCCTAAAACTCCCCTCCCTCCTTCTTTCCATCCCTTCTTCCCTCTCTCCCTCCCTCCCTCCCTTCCTTCCTTCCTTCCTCCCTCCCTCCCTTCCTGTGCTGCTTTGTTCTTGCTCATTCTGTTTCCTGGTTCTCAACTGCTGATCTCAGTCTGGAAAAGTGGACAAAAAGGAATGATAAACTGTAATTATTTTTCTCACTTTCTCTTTCACCTCAGTGATATTCTTGACTTGATTTTTGCTGTTGAAGTAAAGGAGAAGGCAGAAAAGTGAAAAGCATCAAGACAGGTATACACTTTAACTGTTACAGCTTACATTTTGGAAACAAAGGTGTAAAATGTCTAGGGTAAATACACGGACAACCAGGCTTGAGTCTGATATTTGTTTTTCAGAAACTAAGCATCAGATCTAGGTGAGATGTGCAAATCTTCTTGGGTCAGGAAAGCAGAAGATGTTGAATACGATTAACTTTCCTGCAGATAAGAAAATCTGCAAGACCTCTTAGAGAGATATTTAAGTTCACAAGGCCATTCTAATTTCTATCCCTGTCAATATTAATCTAAATTCTTCTTAAAGATCATCTGTCTGCTTGACCATTCCTTCATCCTTGGCTATCAGCATTAGATCCAACAAAATAAATCATACTGCATGCCTATATTTTTGCATCTATTTCCCCTCTAGTTCTCCAACTGTTTATCACATAGAGGTTTGCGCCAGTGATGTCTACCGAAGCTTTCGTTCAAATGATGAATGGAACATCATAATGTCGTGACACAAGCTCCTCCCCTTTTGAGCATATGCGCAATGTCTTGCCACACATAGAAAAGGGGCTGCCGACATCTATCTGACCTCCTTGCCCCTCCTGCAGATGCTGCTAGTTTATACACCAGTATCATGAGTGCGTTTAGCAACTTTATTTTGGTTTCACAATGGTGGTTTTATTTATTATGTGATTGGAAACATCCTACTAAAAACAGATGGGAGCAGCCTTTCAGTGACAGGTAAAAGATGGACAATACCTGCCCTGCTTTGTATTTATTTGGCTTCTTGCTCTGTTGCCTGCTTTTTGTATTACTTAGCCAAATGAAAATTGAATCCACCCAACAGACTTAGTAAGTTATTTAAAGGCAGTCTTGGTGAAAGTTGATAAATCTAGGTAGTGTTTTAATGGTTTAATTTGTTACACAAACCAGCTCATATATGGTTCTACGTATTGTGAATAATCTATAAATGAGATAATGTAGTAAACCAGTTAAATGTGTCGTGTGGGAACACCAAAATTTCTATTCACTTAGGTAGCAATTTACTTAGTGTTATTAATATTTTGGCCCAGTTTTCGGTTCCAGCAGAGTCATTAGATTATAGTCCCTTTATAGTTCTTATGTTAGGTTACTGTTACATTGCAAAGTTGGGAAAGGTAGATCTAGAAAGTAGAAAAATGCAGAGCAAGAAGCTGGTAAGCAAAACGAAAAAAGAGGGGACAGGCTGAGAAAAGAAAGAAAGAGTCCATAAAGAAGGGCTAAGAGAAAAATGTTTCTCAAAATATTTTTACGTTTTGTTAATGGCCTATTGAAAGTATACACTCCTCCCGATAATGTTTAAAGAAAAAAGACAAGGCCACATGAAGAAAAATATATTTTATGCATACAAAAGAAGGAAGTCAGGCTTTAGGACCTGTGATTTATTTAATGATGGTCTTAACCTCACTTAGGGGCCATTTATATGATTTACTGAATTCTTCCCCTTGTTAATTTAACTCATTTCTTATTAAGTTATACACAGTTAATCATGGAAAGAATAAAATTAGAGCGCTTATTTGGTAGCAATGAGAGTGTAAATAACTTTCAATCCGAAATCAGGAAAAAAGGAAAAAGACCAAAAATAAAAACCACTTTTATTTTTAGAAAAGCAAATATAAGAGGAGGTTTCTGAAAAAAGGCAGAGGGGAAAAGACAGAACTGCTCCTTGCCTGTATTTTCTCAAAGAGTCATCCCCTGAATGGTTGCAATCATGTGCTTGGTATGGCAGGTTATAGTATCCTTACTATTATGATTGATTGCGTTGTCAGCCAGATGTGTAGACTGGATTTGGCATTTTTATCCACCTGTCGAGTCCTTCCCAAGGACCTGGGATAAGTAGATGTTATTTGATGGTAGAACAGGTATTGTTGCAGAATATTATTATAGCTACCAGTTCCTTAGCTGGTGTTGGCCTTCATAATCATCGAGGTCTTCCCAAAAATCTAGGATATCGTAATATATCAGCGTAATATGAGTGCAGTTCCAAGCAGTGTGGCTTTTTGTAATTGACAGATGGAAATTTGTCAATGTGAAGATTTTAAAGAATCTAAGATTTTTGGTAAGGCACCAAGTGGTATAACCATTGGGACCACGTTGGCCAGTTGATGCCACAATCTTTCAGTTTCAGTTTTCAGATCTTGACAATTTGAGATCTTCTCCAGTTATTTGTCTTCTGTTCTACTATCTCCTCATCAATTACCTACACTTTCTTCTTTTCAACCACAGTTAAATCTGGTGTCTTATGAGTCAAGACTTTATCAGTTTGTATTTGGAAATCACATAATATTTTAACCTGCTCATTTTCAACTACTTTTTCAACTTTATATTCCCACCAATTTTTCATCACTGGCACACAATAATTTTTACAGATATTCCAGTGAATCATTTTGGTAACGTTGTTGTTTATAATCAGTTGGTGAGATCTTCTTTATTGTTATTATTCTGCATTCATGAAAAAAGCAAAAAGGAATGTCACTTAAGTGGGCTGTAAATTAAGACCTTATCCTGTTATTGATTTAAGCAATAAAGTTGCTTCTCTCCTAAAGGACAATAATATTAATGAGCTTTTGATCCATTAAACTTGCTACATCTGTTAGGAAATTCAGTAGGAAGAGAGGATGAATTCTATTTTCTCTTTACTTGTTATATAAAAAATGGGGAGAGAGGAAATTTTGCTGGATCTTTTTTTTATTCTACCCACTTGAGGTATATAAAACCATTACATTTAAGTACTATAATAGCCAACATATGCTTTTCTTTAGAAATGACACTACCATCTGGATTAACTTCTACCAATGATTTCAGACAATATTGTACTTTCCCCCCCTGCTGACTGGAAAAAACTACCCCAGAGACATTAAGTACAATTTCAAAAACAGGATAACAGTAACAACATTAAGGCTGTGCTCCCTGCCAACTGATATTTGTAGTCTATAAGAGGAGTCTAAGAAATCAGATTTCTACTGTACTGCATTGATCTGATATCAGATGCTAATTAATTTAAAAGCCAGTCCAAAGATCCTTGCGGGACCAAATGTGCTCAACTGCCACTGCTTTTGATTGAAGTATTGAAATATTAAGAGTTCCTCAAAGCATGGCTCTTGCTGCCCTGATAAGATATGTTATTTGTTCTCCTGACTTATGCCACCATTTCATTACTATAATAACTTCCCTGAACACCACGAAGAAGTCACGTTAACATTTAATATCCCAAAAGATATATTCCTTGTCCAAATTGAAAAAGCAGGTGGGATGGAGAAAGAAGAAGATGAAAGGGGAGGTTCTCACCTGAATGAATCCTGCCTTGCCTTGTGGCTATTGTCATGAATGTAGCAAACCTTCTGGGCCACAACATGCAAGCGCCTAGAGCAGGGAACGGGCACGCTGGGATAATTGATGTACTCAATCTGACCGTGCACAGGTGGCACAAAATGGCATACAGCAGCTTCTCGGGTTTACCACCGCCATCTGTTGCCATAAGAACATCTGTCGTCAAGGTCACCCTGTCACCCTCTGTTAAAGTTACAGGTTTGGTGAACAGAACAACGTCCTCTAAAAAAGAAAAGGGGGGAAGGGTACAAACAGATACATCACAGGCAAGGAAAAAGAAAATCAAAGGATAGGGAGGCTTATTTTTGTATGGGAATGGAGCTGGATTGGGGAGGAGAAGGCAACGCAAGCAAGGAAAGCAGGTTGGAGCATGGAAGGAAAAAATATCTCAAGAAAAATACCAGGAATTATCATGGGAAGGAGAAAATTGGGCTTGAAATAAATGCAAAGGTCAAGGATTTCATTTCATTTAAAGCAAGAGGCTTTTGAAAATTCAGCCTGGGCCATGGATTTCTTTGGCACCAGCTGTATATTGCAATAATTAGAATTTACTGAACAAGGTGCTTTCCTTCCTGCACAAGCTATTTATTCAAAACAGTCTTGCCAACAAGAAGGAGGCACCTTTGCATTAACACTCCTCCTTAGGAAATCAGGGTCATAAAAAACATGTTTGAATGTATCATTACAGATGTGCTTAGCAGGCAGAGGCAGGCAAGCATGATAGAGATGTGACCACACAAGTCTTGTTCCCATGATGAATGATTCTAAACTGGCTTTTTGTTAAAATGATCTATTTTATACAAAGGATAGTTACATTAAGAAAGCTACATGTACTGTGGACAAAATGCCTTAATAGTAAGCCAAGTACAGCACTTTAAACTGATAGGGCTTTGTCATAATTTTGCCAAAGGTGATTCTCTTGAAACTAGATTTGATGTGCCCTGCACCCAACCATGAATATCCCTAAACCACAGTAATGACAGGCAGGATGGGTCATAATCAGGTCTTCTTATGCGCCTTGCTCTTTTGCCTATGATTGCTCTTGCTTCAGTTAACTATATTTTAATATAATGCACTCATAGGGCTTCTAGCCAACTTTGGCTGATCTTGAAAAAGCTGAACCAAACTGAACTTAGTTAGCAGTTAGATCAGAGATCATCTATCTGTGAGCTAGACTTGGATGTCAAAAACATTACTGGAAGATGGCAATGGCAAATAAGGGGGTGACAACCTTCCATTAAAAAGCAAGCTCTATTCAAAGGAGACTTTACTTCAGGAGTGTCCAGTCTTAGCAAATTTAAGATGTTTATGTTGGCTGAGGAATTCTGAGAGTTGAAGTCCACACATTTTAAAGTTGCCAAGGTTGGACACGCCTGCTTTACTTTTTAATGGAAGCTACTGTGAAAACTAAGGACTGTAGCCTTAGTAAAAGGAAGAAACAGGACAGCTGTTGGAACAAGCCCCATTGATTAAGGTTTGACGTGTCTTTGTCAAAAAGACACTCAGTAAAAGGAATATTTGGGAAGAAGTATTCAGGCTTCTCTTGTTCTCTCTCTTTTTCCATTACCTTGGCCATCTTCTCCATTCTTGGCTCACTTCAAAAAATAGAGTCAATCAAAAAGATTGGACTGGCATCTTTTCTGTTCAACGAAAGCAACTCCACCTAGGGTTTTAAGATAGCTTCTTAGCAAGTTGCCTACTGATGAAACTAGTTGAAAATCCATGCAGATAGCTATGGCCGGAATGTTTTTCTAAAGCATAAATGCCAAACATAGGGATGCTAAGTATGCTCAGACCTGGAAATAGGATACTAAAGTAGGAAAGTACATGAGGGACTTTGAAATTATATTTTTGTGACCATTTTTTTAACAACACTCCTTTGAAGCACTGAAAACTTCCTTGACTATTAGTAAAAAATTCCAGCCTGCTAGATTTGCACTCAGGAATAGTGCAAACCTTTTGAGACTGTGCCTGCATGTATACATGTATTCCTCCATATTCAACACAAATGTGCTTTCCCCCCATATACAGATGCATCTCAGACAGATCCATTTGTACTGTCAGTGACAGTAGAAATGACTCCATTTACCTGTCTAGTTGACTGCATGTGAAATAGACAGCATTTCAACGAAAGCTGTCTTGAAGGTTGTGGCTTTTCTCATCCCATTTAGCAATTTAAACGTCACCCTAGAAGATATATATTTATATACTGGCCTACGGATATTGGTAACAACAAACACTGTGATTGCTGACTTTACTCCAAGACTTCCTGCCAAGATACCCAGACAGTATTTGATTACAGAAAGATAGTTGGTAAAATTTTGATGTTTTATTATCTGCTTTGCAGAGCAGATTTACGAACCAGCCAGCAGTTTTTCTCCAGATTTTTAATTTAAAGCTCTGGACAAAAACTCACTGGAGCATTTAAAAACATAAAGGGGGGGGGGATGGACTTTTTAAAAATATGAGATGGCAGAGCTCTCACTTTTTCCTTCTTTAACTGTAGAGATGCTCTGCAGTTTGGAAAAAAAAACTCCCCAGAGAATCTTCAACATGAGCCTGTCCACAAATTCTTTGTAGCATTTCCTAGCCTTACTATGTAGTTATGCATTTTTGCATAGTCAGCCTAGGAAACACCAGAGAAGAATAGCTTTTGGGGAGACTTCCACACTGTTCTAAACAAGAAGCAACAAAAATTGTCAGAAAACTGACCATTTCAGAAAGTTGTAAAAATATGTCAGATTTTTGTTACAGGGAAGGTGAACAGTACCCAGACTTCCTTTCTTCTAGTATGTAACTTCCCATGGATTTTCTGGGAATGAAACGCCAGCCAGCATCTAGAACTGCCAGTCTTTCAAGGTAGGCTTGACCAAGGGACTGACTCAACAAGTTTGACTGGAACTATAGGAATAGCAACAGAATTCTGAAAGCTAACTATATTTTTCTTTCCTTCCTTTTTGTACCCCAGGGAGTTAGGGCAGAGCCAGTCTAATGTTGGAACAATTCTGAGTCAAGCCAAAAACGATGCAAACTACTACAAGCTGAGGCCCAGAGGTGGAATGTGCATTTAATTAACAGGTCCCTTCAGATGTAAGAAATAACTTAAGAGTACAAATCCAATTGGGAGGAGGAGCTTTTTCCAAAGGACTTACTGTCTGTCAGGTAACATGAACTCTGGTTTTCTAAATAAGCCTTTGATCGCTATCTACAAATTCAGGAGTAGGGAGCTAATTCTCGTATCTTGCTGCCTTTTTATATTCAAGTTCTTTATATTTTTTTACATTGAACTTTATGTTATTTAGTATCAGATATGGAAAGGGTGATTAATGATGACTTGCTTTTGTATTAAACAATACTTTCATTGTTAGTCCTCAGCTTAGATGCTTCATTGGATGGGTTTCCACTTAGGTTAACAAATCTGGTTTTCTTCACAAATAGAAATCCCTTCCCTTTTTCTTGCTAAATTGCTATATTAATATTTTGTACAGTTGCTGTAGATCATATACTCCTGGAAATTTCAAATTACTTTTTCAATATTGCCTTTGTCACCAACAAGCATAGGAACCCTCAAGTAGCAGAATTCTCTCCAACCAGGAAATATACAGAGAATATATGTAGGTTAGAATCGGATTGTTAGATTTTTATAAAGATATAAACAAGTGACTTTTTATCTTCTTCACAACAGTGATAAGTTCAATTATACTTTAATTTCTCTTTCTAAAGTTATGAGTACATCATGACTCTCTTCTTTCAATAATCTATCCTGTCTAATCATCATTCAGTTTTTTTCTTTGTTCACAAAAAGACTATAAGTGATTTTCAGTCACCAATAAATGTAAATATTAACTTTTCAGTTATTAAGTTAATTTAGCCATTTCAGCAAGTTCTGTCATTTTTACATTCCTCTGTTATATCTTTTCATTCCTCTGTTATATCACATTTTAATTCCTCTGTTATATCTTTTCATGTTTATGCATGCAATAATCTCGCTGCAGTTATCAAATATAAAAACAGTGTTTCATTACTCTTTTCTAAGTGTTTATCCATCAGTCCCAGGAGGAAAGTTCTGGTTTCAATTGAATGTTAATTTTTAAAATCATCTGAATCACGATTTATATTTGAGCCCAAAATTTTCTCGCTGTTTTTTACATGTCCATCAAGCATAATAAAATAAGCCTTCTTGTTGTTCACATTTCCAAATAAATTTGAAGTACCTTTAAACATTCTAGATCATTTTTCTGGTGTCATCAACATCATTTTATAAAAATTCTCTTTAAGATTATAACATAATGTAAACTTAAATCCTTTCAACCACATATTTTCTCATTGTTCCATTTGCATATTATAACCAAAGTTTTTAGCTTACTTTATCATGCATTCTTTCAACTGTTTTTCTGTTTCAAATTTCAATAAAAGTTTGTACAATTTAGCAATTACGTATTCATCATTTGGACACAATTCCATTTCAAATTCTGACAAAATGTTCAATACCGTGGTGATGATATTACCAAGTGAGGTAAGAAGAAGTCTGTGAAAAAAAAACCCAAGCTCAGAGGATTAGGAAATTCAGCATCTGACAAAGTGTACAGCACAGTGACACTGACCTTGAATCAGGAGAAAGCCATGTTTATGTTTTGAGAAATCATGTCAACATATTCATTTTTTTAGAAACTTTTGTTCATTTCTGTAAAATTGTAGATTTTGTAGGTACTTGATGAAATATTTAAACCAGAACATCTATTTTCATGATTTCTGGCCAATGAATCATTTGTGAGACAGGGATAAAGACTCTGTTCCTTCCTCATCTAGAATGGCCATCAAAGAGCCAGTCGTGAGGTATATGGGGAGTTGTAGTTCAGTGAGATCTGAAGGGCCAAAGCTTTGATTTATATTTCCTGTGGAAAATGGCAAGAACATTTTAGTGGCATTGACTCTGAAGATTTCACAACTTCTGTCCACAAGGGCAATTGGATCTAAACAGAAATTGTCTACTCTGTGTCTCTTTTTTGTGACTCATTCTGCCTTATGTCTACAGATATATTCATGTCTATTAGCTATTAGCTCTTCTTGTAAAATCCCTGAATCTTTCTTCTATCTTTGTTCCCAAGGAACATATACCTGGACTTCTTGCCCTTGGATCTTTCACCTGGGTGTAAAGTGAACAGGGTGTAAAGTTAGGTGTTTCCACCCTATATTTCTATAACAAAAATACATTTCTATTGAAGATATGAACTTGCTTCATCTTTGCCAAAGTTAGTTTCTTACTTTCAGGAATGCTCCTACACATGCAGAAATGCTTCACCAACAATATTTCACTGTCTTAAATTCTTAGAGATGGAAGGTTTACATCTGTTATTTATACCTATTTGTAACTTGCTAGCCATATGAGAACTAGATTTGACATTATTAATGCAGCATTACTTGCTGAAAGAAAAACAAGAAAAGGGCCTCACAATGTTGAGGGTGTAGTTCCAATTGCACAGACTTTTCAGTATTTCCATCTCTCAGTGGAGTACAGATACAGAGTTAAGGATTTACTCTGTGTCCTTTTTTATCTGTCACTTTGTTCTTTGTATAGAGATTGCTAATGTGACACCAGTTTCAGAGATCATAGCAACTTCCAGCTAACAACAATTTAAAATTTTGCTTGGGTTTATACAACTGAACAGAATGTCAGTCAATCCTTGTCTTTACCATCAGTTAGGGAACCAGCAGCAAATAGGAAGCTTTATATGCTTCCTCCCAGGAAGAACAAAGGCTGACCAAGTTTCCATTGACTAAAAATGTAGCCCTTGAGCTGCAAGGTGCTTGTTTATTGAGTGACAATGAACACTCAGGATGAGCTGCAAGTTGCCTTAAGATTGCAAGGCTGGAGGGAAGCACTCTCCATTGGTCAGAGATGAAAGATCACTAAGTTATTGTGTAGGTGTGGATTATCATAATATATCATATATCTTCTAAAGAATAATTCAGTTGAATGACAGAATATTCATATTTTAAATATATAAATATGTACATTATTGTAAGGTAGAAGAAAATGGCAAGGCTGAAACAAGAACAATATATCAACTTTTATCAGAAATTTCTGAAAAAAGCCAAAAGCTTTTTTACCCATGTGGATTAGCCAACAGGGAAAGTACACTTGGAGTAAGTGACTTTCTAATATATCAAGATGCAAAACATTTTTCAAATGTTTTGAAATTTTTTTACTATGCATTAAAGGGAATATGTTAACAAAGGAAGTTCTTGACCTTGTATTAACTTTGTGATCCCAGCTGGAAAAGATTATAACTATGCTTGCCATAGGCTTATCCTTTCTCTATTCACTTGGAGGTTGTCTTAATTTTCATGAAAGTAGAGGAGAGATTTACATAGACATTCATCATCCATCAATAGGGAAGAAAGCTTTGAGAACTTAAGAAACAATTCAGTGTTGGGATGCATTGGAAGAATATTCCTTGTTCCAAGGCATCATCCTCCTGTTACTCCTCCAGTAATAAATTGTAAACTTGATTTTTCTAAATATGAATTTATTTTGGGCAAGCTATTAGTAAATTCAAGATGTTCTGAGAAAACTATGCAGGTATAAAAAAAGCCTTGTAAAAAGCCTATGCCTAAAACTGATTTCCACTTCCCATTTTGTTATTCAGCATTTGAAAGCATGGCATGTTGCCAAAGCCCATCAAAATCTTTTGATTGAGAGAAGTCTCCTTATGAAATGCTTGAGCATCATCTTTAGTCAAAGCATTGTTTTTGCATAATGCTCTTAAATATGGAACAAAGTGAGTCAAAGGTAAAAAGTTTGTACTTTACAATAATCCTCAGATTACCCTAAAACCCATACTTCCACCACTACAGTCTGTCCTCTTCAAGTTATCTGGCTATAATATGGTTTTCACACAAGCTACTCTCAAGTGTGATGCGCCAACTCAGGAGATATATCTTAAGAAGTTCAGATTTGTAGTATATACAAGCTAGCTGACTCCTAAATCAGTTTTCATTTGAGTATAAAGAAGTAAATCCAGGAATAAATCTTTGTACAAATAGACCAGGTGGACTTGCTGTGCAATAGCAATACAACCAGGGATTATTTTTATTTTTCCTAAAATTCATGAAACACCCAGCTGATTATTTAAGATTAATAGCTTATCAAAAATGCCACTTGGCACTCTCCTAGATTTTCTTTTCTAAATCCCTGTAATAAATGCAGCTGTTTACTAATAAATAAAGCCTCAGCTGTAACAGAAATAAATTAGATGCACTTAATTGGTTGATTGCAAGCCTCCCCTCTTTATTATAATACTGCTTCTTGTTATTTTGTGATGTCAGGGTAACGTGGCAGATTGACAGTGTGTTTATGAATCACAGTTTACAGATGGCAGGCCCTGTTTTCTTCAGCAGTTATGAGCGCAAGTCACAGGAGGACACAGTATAGGGTTTTTGCCAAAAAAGACCCCCAGAGATTTTGCCATCTCCATTTCTCTTATGCCAATCTTCTTTCTGACAGGACTATGATTGCACAAAAACCTATGTTCAATAAACTACAGCCACCTGGCACAAATTTAGAAATACAGAAAGTCGAAAGAGTCTTGGGTATCTCCGTGTGATTTCTATTCATGACCAAAAGGACTTAGCAACAGTACTTGAACAAGACTTACACATACGATTTTGTCGTTTTTTTTATCCACTCCTTTTTGCACTCCTTCTCCACAGCTCAAACAGAGAGAAGAATTAGTTTGTCTTGTAACTGTCTTCTTCCCGTCCTCAAAAGATCTTTAAGGTCTCATAAGAACTTTACTTTGAACCTGAACTTTTGACAGCTATGAAATTCATTAAGAATATTCCTTGATCTCTTTATGGAAAAAAGGCTTCAGACCAGAGCCTTTCCTATTTCATCACTGACCATAAGGGACTACAGTAATAATATTCCACAGACTTGTAAACATGTATCATTTGTTATGTTCATAATGGGATAGATTCTAACGCGCTTGTTCATTGAAACACTGGAAGGAGAAAGCATCTTTACAGTAAACTTCACCCATGCATAAACTTCACCCATGCATTTAAAATCACATTAGTGTCTTATAAGGGAGACAGTCTCTTCCAAAGGTTTCCAAATCATCTAAAAATCTCTGGTTCTACCTTTGTCCACAGTTTTAATAAAGATGTAAAAGCTTACTGGTGGAGAACTATTCTCGCCATCTGCCTCATAAAATCAGAAGAGATTAAGCTTTGACTGAACTGTGACATTAGCATGGAAGTGGCATATTTCATTTCTATGTTCTCCTGAGTGAAATCCACTTCAGGATGTTCCAAGATGATTCAACAAGAAAAGCATCATGGAATGGGTGTCTAGAAACAAATACATGTTTGTATATGACCACGCTCACTCATTCTAACATATACCACTGTATCTGTCATAAGGACATTCATTTTTGCTGAAAGTGAACATACAGTAATCAAGATTGATAACTAAATCACTAATAACTAAACTAAATGACTAAATGCTGGTGCAAACTTGGGAAAATAAAAAAAGGAACAGTAGTCATAATAGGGAGATCATTTGGTGAAACCTGTGAGATGGCATGGCAGACATTTTGTGGATGAAACCCAGAGCTGTCCTACCTCAGAAATTATTTATGTATTATTCTAATTTATGTGCTGTTTCCTCCTAGAACACAAGGGGCTCATAATTTCCACTAAAACATCACAATGTAACATTAGAACAGCATGACAACCAATCAAAGCTCTAAAATAAATGTTAAAACTCTGTGGCCCCAAGCTTCAAAAACTTCCCCCATAACTTAGTTGCTCCCCCTAAATTGTACCCTCTGCTCCAAAGACATATTGAAATTGCATGGACTTGAGTGACTTTCAAAAAGACAACATGGAAGGAGTCATCTGCATCTCAGGATTCAAGCTGTCCCAAATATCTCAGTTAAGGATGGAATAGATCTACCACTTCCTCTTTGAAAGCTGATGGCATCTCTCTTTCCCTTAAAGAGGCATTCACAACTACTTGAACCCAATTCAAGGACCCAGTTTCTGACATGGCCATTTGCTGCAAACGTTGTACTCTAGTTGCTTTTTCTTCTGGGCTGAAAACTCCTCAACACAAATAAGCAGCAGAAGGATTTTCTTTGTTTTCTTCCTTCTTTTCTTCTCCTCTTCAGCCTGGCAGTCATTCATCAAGCTAAGTAACTTATAGATTTTTTCACCCCTTTCCAGGCATGCAGTAAATTTAGCAAATGGGGTGGTTACAAGTGATTGAGATTGGATGGCAGCGTCAGAGAGTTTAGTTTCAGCACCTAATTATGGGGGAGAGGAAGTTCAACAAGTCTGTTCATTCCAGTATTTTTTCTGTTTTCTTTATTGAAGAAATGTGGATTTCTGGGGGAGAGAGGGGATCAAGCAAGATAAAGATATGGGAAGCTGTTCCTGAAGCTATTGCCTATGCAGGCAGGGGGCTGACTTCCTCAAAGCTTAGCAAGAGCCAGGAGAGAGGTTTGTAGTTACCTGATGGCCACCTGATCTGGACAGAAAGCTCTGGAAGCACCTGCAATTTCTGCAAGGAATTGTTAGTGCAGTGAAAATAGTGGCTGCTTCCAGGAGGCATGGGAAGCAGGCCCAAGCATTGCAGGATCCCAGTGGGACAGGATGTGGGGCAAAGAAGCAGAGAGGCTCTGCAACATCCCTATGGTTGGTCATAAGGATAAATGACTTGGGGCTGCTACAGTGGCTGTAACTTCAAAATGGGATTGTATGTAGCTTTTGGGGAGCCTGTCATTAACTTCAAACAATATCTCGGGGACTACCTGTACTTCCTTTTGTAATCACATTCAGAAACTGCATTTAACTACTTTTCAGGTATTAAAGATCCTGGGATTGACAAGTCTGAAAATAATTGGTGACTTTGTCTTCAATTGTTAGAGAAAGAGAATTTTAACAGTGATTTTAAGAACTTAAAAACATGAAATAAACAGCAAAAAATAATTAAGATTGTGATTTCAGATTTTAAATTTAAAATAAGATTTGGAAATTATTTATAAATAATATTTTCCAGGGACAAGTGGATTTGTTCTGATTTTTTTCTAAGACATTGTAGAGATAAATAATTTTTAAAAATGGGACACTAGAAAAACTAAAGATTTTAATTAAAGAAGATTTAATTAAAATTCCTGATAAAGCTACAGAATGATGCAAAACATTGGAAATACAAATGGACACTTTTGAAAAATGGAATCAGAAGTTAATATTAACATTATCAAGAGGTATGTTTGTTTCTATGGGTAGACTGTGTCCAAAAGAAGTTGGCAGAAGAAGAACAAATTTTATCTGACAAGACAGAGACAGAACTGACACTAAAGGTGAATCTACAAATGACAGGCTATAAGAATGACATGGAAAAAGACATTACGTTGGACATGCAAAAGAAATCAGCTGATTTTTAATAATTAAAAGGGATATACAAGTAATAAATAACAAACCAAGAGAGTAAATAAGATAATTTTCCTATATTTGATTTACAAAAGAGGCTTGTTAAAGGTTTGAAGAATGTTGTGAGGAGGGACAAAGAAAAAGTAAAAAGAAATCAAGTTCTATGACATTACTTGAATGGACAAGTAGATATTCATGCAATCCTCCTTCCTTCCTTCCTTCCTTCCTTCCTTCCTTCCTTCCTTCCTTCCTTCCTTCCTTTTGTATTTTCTACCCTTTCTACTCTTTCTACTGTTGTTTCTTTCTACTACTTTGTATTTTTGAAATTACTATCTTTAATACAATTATTTTTCAATAAAATGCTCAGACAGCAGTCTGTAGGGAGATATTCTCTACTAATGCTTTCTCAAAAGGAGTGAGGAACCCAAAACAAAGCCTACAAACAGCAATCTAAAGATACAGTAAGGGAGAAGAAGTACCAATAACCTATTACCCTTATTCGCTATGGTATAGACTCAAATGTGGTACCTGCCCATCTTTAGTCATATTCTTCATTCTTCACCAGTTTTTTACCTAATGTTCCATCTTCCTTAAAATTCAAAGAACTTCCCAGGATTGACATACAAAAGAGAAACTCAGCAGCAATCCCGTAAAGCAATTTTGTTGAAATATAGTGAGCAGAATAGAATAGATTTTGTTCACCAGAAGGTCTCCTCATGACTGGGCCTCTAAAGAAAAACCACTGAAATAGTATTGGATCAATACTAATCTCAAAGTATCTCCTTATAGGCTCTACATATGAGATAAGTTATTTCAAAATGTCTTCCTTTAGAGTTTTTTTTAATACTGACATTTGTTTCTTTAGCAAATTTCTGCTGTCCCATGTTTTATCTCAGGAACTGAGATGTTCTTATGATCACCCAAAAAAATTTCTGCTGTAATAATATTAATGGGTCCATGGTGACCAAATTTCTGTTAGAGCGGAAATTGGAATTTGTGTCTCCACATATTACACTGAGTGACTGAAATGGATGAAGGAAGGTTTTCAAATGTAGAAAGTCTTTATTAACTTGGTAATTAGCTTAAATTATTTTGGGGGGGCAGGGCACACTTTAAGCATGCCTGGGAAGAATTATTCTTCTTGCCATTCATTAAACTTTGTGACATTTTCCAGAGCTCTGGTGACCCTGAAAATAAACTTGCAGATGCTTTTGAGGAGTACCTGCAACTCTTAAAACAGCTGTGACTGTTTTCCAACCAGAAAATAGATTTGACAAATATTTTGCAAACAAATTCAGATGGAACCATTGTAACATGACCTGAAACACAAGTCTCAGGTATTTCAGCATGCATTTACCCATTAACTGTATCAATCAAATGTTCATTATGGCTTTAAGGCCATCAGCCAGTCAGAAATCAAACAGATAAAAATGAGCATGACAGCATTAAAAAGAAAGAAAAATTAATACAAATTTTCCAGACCCAAGGACAGGTAGATAATACATAGTAGGACAGAACTGGGCAACCCAGAAAAATGGATCCAAACAATGGTCAGACAGCAGAAGGGATTACAAAAGTACTGTCAGGAAATTTCTTCTGGATAAGATAAGTAAATTATCTAAAATTCGCTGTAGAGCTCTTGAGCTATCCCAATAAGGCCATTATTATATCTGATGAAGAAAAAAGTTTTCAGTGTTTCAAAAAGAACAAAAAATGCAGAGAGTGATTCCAATTAATCAAGTGAGTGAAAGACAACCATGTCGTTTACTAATTTTTTTATTTAGTACTTTTGCAAAATGTGCAAGGTAGTCAGTCTTAGAAAACGAGGAACATATTTATGGAACATCTTTGGTACTACAGTATTACAGTATTTGAAATTTAATTTCAAAATACAGTACATCTTTCTTCTCAGAATTCATTAAACATGTTGTTCTTTAGTGCTGTAGTCCCTTGGATATCACTTACACGATATGTTGTTATGAGAGGCATGGTGGCATGAACAGTTGAGATGCTTGGCTTGATGTCTGGAAAGTCAGCAGCCAGAGTTTGAGACCCAGTGCTGTTGTGCAACCGAGTAAGCTCCTGTTGTTTGCTGATCCAGCAGTCTGAAAGCAGAGTGAGCTCCTGCCAATCTAGCAGTATGAAAGCATGCAAATGCAAGTAGATAAATAGGTACTGCCTAGTTAGGCAGGAAAGATAACAGTGTCCACGCTCCTTTGGCGTCTAGTTATGCCAGCCACATGACCAAGAAGCATCCTCGGTCAAATACTAGCTCTTCAGCTTGGAAATAGAGATGAGCAACACACCCTAGAGTTGGTCACAACTGTCAGAGAAACCTTTTATGATGAGCATTTTTTTTTAATGAAAGCATTCATAACAACAGACAGTTATGAGGTTCATAATAATATCTGTAGACATGAGGACATTTGAGATGCTGGTGCTGGCCCATCTGAAAGTCATCACAGATCTGCTTTGGACCCTCTGCAGTTTGCCTATCAGGCAAACAGGTCAGCAGATTATGCTGTCAGTATGACACTGCATTATAGCCTGCAACATCTCGACTCCCCAAGAATATACATATTTATCAATAGATTGTGGTTCTAATTCTACCCTTTCCTATATTTCCTTTTTTATTGGCTGCACATTTTGGATGCACACTTTACTGTTGAATACATAATTTCATTTATTTGTCTATGTTATTATTTAATTTACTGTTGTCTTGCAAATACACTGAGAGCTGCTGTACTAGAGTCCAATTCCTTGCATGTCTAATCATGCTTGGCCAATAAAGTATATGAATCTGAAATAAACTTAATATTTGTGGAGCAATCATTTCACATTCATTAGCTTGATCAGTTTCCATCTGTGTGAATTAATCAGTGTTTCTTGGGTTTTTATACTCCTTTCTGTCCCTTTTTTGCATACCAAAGGAAATCAAAAGTATCCACTTTCTGTTTTAAACTAGCCAAAAGTCCCTGTAATCTCCAAACTGAAATTTTAGAATGGGGCAAGATGTCAAACTAAAGTTCAGATGGTGGTGGAGCATAAGTTTGAAACTACTAAAAGCAGATGGAATACTTCAAAGGATGCCACATGAAGCAGAGGTTCAGTCACATAGTTGCAAATCATGGTTTCCTTCATGCCTAAGAAAGGCATCCCTACAAAAAGCCAGAAGCAGGAGTGATCCTGCTCTTACAAAGCAACTTTCCTGAACTTAATGTAACACTAAAATACTCTTATAAAATGGCTAACAGTGATTCACGGACAAATCCTTTCAATTAATTGCACCTATATTTGTTTAGATTCATGAACTGGAAAGATGAAGAAACTATGAACTCATTTCCTTCAGTTTCATGAATCACATTTAATCCTGACATAGCCAAAGTAGTCAGAAGTAAAAAGACATCTCAGTGGGTTTACCATTTCCTTCCTATTATTAAAATGGTGGCATTTCAGCATTAAATGTGTCAGGATTCTTTCTGAGAGGATGTCTTAAATATTGGAAAGTAGCAAAAACAGCACTGAATTATTGTCAGTCAGTGCTAAGGAATCTATTTGGATCTTCTTACTTCATGTATTAGGGCCTTTATAAGAACTAATGCACACAAGAATCTTAGCTCTGCTAAAAATAAACTGCTTTTGGCACAATTTGCATTTTCCATTTTCAAATACTTTGGATATTCTTCCTGTTTAAACCACAAGTTATGAATTAAAAGAGCAGAGATGAATGTTCCCCAGAAACACCCTCCCCCACCATGTGCTGTCATCCAATGAAACTTTTTTTAAATATAAATGCTTCCAAATATCCCAAGTTCCCAAGGTGCAAAAAAACCTGGAAATTCCCTTCAAAAAGTCCCTCTCTTTTTCCTTCTCTATTTTTGATATGAGTAGATTATGTGAACCTCATTATTTTTATGGGTTTTGCACAAAAACTCAAATTTCCTATAAATATTACCCAATGAGAGAATACCATTTGTGAAGGTGTCACACAAAGAGATTGACTTTTATTAGCTTCTGATGGCAGGATTAGCCACTTTATATGCTGTTTTATATAAAGGTCCCCGAATTTATTGATCCTAACCGATTTCTTAAGTTACTTTCTTATAAAGGAAGTCAATACCATGCTGCCATGCTTTATTATTGTAGCAAAGAATTGATTCTGGGAGCCCTGGAATCTGACATCAAAGTACTATATAGGTCTTTTTGAAGTTAAACATGATGAGAAGGTATATTAACATTTCTTCTCCAATCAGGACTTTTTGTAAGTAAAAGGGATATGTTTTGAGCCTTTGGTTATAGAAACACAAGGTTTTTTTAAAATGATTTTATGCCATTATCCACAATTTAGACTACACACTTTTTCTACCACATAACTTACTGCGTAGTGGGAAAGCCCTTCTTTTCCCAGGATGAAAACTGTTGGAGGTTGCATCTAATTTCTTGAGGGACATTGCTAGATACACATTATATATTTATTCTCGCAAAAATATACACTCTCTTTCTCTCTCTCTCCTTTTAATGCTTCTCTTTCTTCAAGTCACCATTTTTCTCTTAATTCTATCCCAACATGTGCTTTGTGTAATAAAATAAGTTTTTAGTAGTGCTACTTAAAGCACTTTTGAAAACACAACTGCTATATACAGGAGGCATAATGGATTTAGGGCCCAGGATGGAACCATGGGTCCCACTCATAACCTACAAGTTCATTTAAAATGTTATGTATGAAATCTGATGCGGAAAAGGGACTTTAGTATTATTATTACTGAATATTAAATGGAATCAGTTGCCTGCCTGTTGTGCCTGGTGCTTACCATGCATTGAGGCTACGGTGCAAACTGAGCTAAAGCGTCTGGAGGGAAAAAAGTCAAAATCCATTTGAAGTGCATTGTTTTGGCTGGAAAATGAAGTCTAGTGATTGCCAAGTTTTGTAGCTGAGATATAGTAATCCTGTTCTTTACCAAAAAGATTGGTTGCTGAATTAAAATTATCTCAGGACCCAGAATAAAGATTTATTTCCAGTTACATGAATTTGCAGCTATTATATGAGAAAGAAGAGTAAGAATGCCTAAGTTTCAACAAGAACAGCTATAAAATATCAGCTCTTGAGCAAACAGTATAATTAACAATAACACTGCAGCACTGAAAATATAGCACTTTCATTTTAGATGTCACCATTTTGGCTTGTTCATGGAATAATAGAGGAGATTCTTTGAAAAATCTTTGCCTCTGTTTCTAAGGTCCCATTGCAAATAAATACTCTCACCAAGTTCAATATGTAGGTCCATATTCCTTATTTGTCAGGAAGGAATGGGGGAAGAAATGGAGAGAAACACAGCAATTCAGAACTAAACCATTATTCAATTACATTATTAGTTACATTGATAGTTTAACAGTTTAATTTAATTGATAGTCCTATAGTTTAATTTCTATTTTATTCTTATTCCTTGAGGCTCTTCACACTTCTGAAGAGGTATGTATTATAGACTATGAGATGCTTTTCTCTCCTTCTCAAGGTACAAATTCCTCTCTTTGGGTCAAGCATGAAACCATAAAACAAGTTTTTATGTGATAATGTACAATAAGATATAGATTTGTCCTTTTCTTTTAATCCAGATATGAACTGTGGAGCCAAGATAATCCTGAGCCTAGGTAAATTCAGTACCAATCCAGATCAGAAAATATAGGAACAGGAAGAAGTCTACATAAACACATCATGCTAAAATATCTGTTTTGGCTTTAACTTTTCATTGGGCTGGATGAAAAAAATATTTTTTTTCATTGAAAAGGGGTTTGTATCTGGTTTCTCATTGGCCTAAGATTTTATCAAGGAAGTACACATTACAGAAAGACAAACCCTCAGTGCAAAGTTTGTACATTTATATCCTAATGACCTCATCCAAAGAAATAGGGCAAAATTCTTTTGGTCCACACTTACTGTATTATATAATACAGATGAAGCACAATTACATTCCCCAATGCAAAATGTAGGTTTTTAACTGTTTAAAAATACAAAAACTATTATAATTTTATCCAGTCTTCGATGTTTTAACCTGTGGCTATGGTTTTCCCAGTCGTATTGTATGGCTGTGAGAGCTGGACCTTAAGGAAGGCTGAGCATCGAAGAATTGATGCCTTGGAATTGTGGTGCTGGAGGAGA
>JANHZU010006415.1:0-10089 GCA_032468055.1 Acrochordus granulatus | reverse complement strand
CTGAGTTGCTTAAAAATAATAAAGGCAGGATATCAGTTAATCAATAAATTTACATTGTGAAATTTGGACTAGTGAAAATGCCAAAAAATAATTGTATTTCAGTTCATATCTTGCACTATTTAGCAAGGTGCAAATTAGATGTGAATGAGATAACCAAAACGGCAGTGGAATAAAATTGTCCCAAATGCATACATTCCACTCATTTTATGCACATATTGTACAATGTAGTGGAAAATCCTGATCTACTTCATTGTTCTCTTCCAAGACTATCTGGTCTTGCTATTAGTTCTCTTCATTAATCTAAACCTATAGCCTTTTACCTTTCTTTATGATGAGGGGGAAGGCAGGGAAACACCTTACAAAGAAAGAGTTCCAGTTCTTTGTGTTAGTCAGTGGGACTTTGGAAAGGATTCAGATGTTTCTCAATCCTTGGGCGAGGTATATGAGGTACCTCTTATCATATCTTTCTGTTGCCTGTATGGCCAAGTGATTACTTCAGAAGCTGTTATTGGTTCTCTCAGCAGGCATTTCCTATGCATATAGATATGCATGGGGACAGCCTGGATCAGCTTCCAAAGCAGATACACGAGCCTTGCAAAAATGTAGATGCTTTCATGATCCCAAAAGAAGTCTTTTGAAGACTTTGCACAAGCCTATAAACCAAGTCAGATGCCATATAGTTCCAGAATGATTTTACATTTGTGAAGAGATTTTTAAAAATCTGGTATAAAAGATAGTTTCTGCTTTGATTTTTGTATGTAGAGGATAGACTATAGCTATGAATGTTATACAAATATATATAGGTGGTATTGGTTCATGTTCCCAACTAGTCTGGAGTAAAGGTAAAAGTTTCCACTGCCAGTCATAACCAATTCTACAGGGCGGTGGTCCTCTCTGTTTCATGGCTGAAGAGCCAGCATTGTCTGAAGATAATTCCATGGTCATGTGGCCAGCATGACTATATGCTGAAGCACACGGAATGCTGTTACCTTCCCACCAAAAGTGTTACCTATCTATTTACTTGCATTTTTACATGCTTTCTAACTGCTAGGTTGGCAGGAGCTGGGACAGGATTACAGCCTGGTGTTTGTATGAGTAAATTTCTGTCTTTGAAGATCACAGCTGTTGGGATAAATCACAATCAAGACAGATTTAGTAATATTGCTGCATGTTATATTTTAGACCTACACAAGGCTATTTAGAATAGACCTGATGAAGTGCTGGCACTGTAAAGATTATACAATTATCTTCATGAAGGTGAAGAAGCAATGCAAAGCAAGTGTCTCAGCTTCAGCCAGAACCTGAAAGAAGCAAAAGCTTGCTTTGCTTGGTGAAACCCTTCAGGAGCATTGCTTTGCCTGAGTTCATCAAAGCAAACTATCTTCTTGACAATCTGCACAGCTGTGTTACATTTAAAATCTAATCCTGGTGCTACAAATGCCAGGATAATGACAAAGATATTGTAACATATGTAGTTTATATGACCATGTTACATATAACAATTTCACGTTGCTAGCTTTAAGAAACTTAGTGGACCAGACCAGAATAATATGCCGTTCATTTTCTATCACTCCAATTAGGCCTTTGCCTTAAAATAGTCATGTAAGGAACTAAAATATTACATTAGAATAGGAAAATGCAGAAAATACTCTCTAAATGATTCTCATGCAGGAGAAAGTAACAATGAACATTTTGATTCTTTGGAAATCTTTAATGAGATTGTTCAAGAAATTAGATACTCATTGTAGCTTTAACTTGCTCCTGTTAATTAACAGCTTATGGAAGAGTTTGTAATGGCTGAAGGCATGCACAAAAGAATATGTGGCTGGATTAATAAGGAACTGAAGGCAGGAAGATCCACCTGCAATTTTTGCCCCTATTATCCACTTCTATAGAGATTTTAAAGTACTACCATGGACCTTACATGTTTCGTAAGGATTTTCTATCCTTTTTCTAGCAATGATAGCAAATGTTCTCTCTGTGTGTAATTGTGTGCATGCAGGTATGTAAAGAAATGGTATAAATTAACATAACCCCTCCAGAAAATTAATATCAGATTAAAATGTGGCATCGCTTTTCATACTCTTTTCCAATGTTCCAAAAACTGAAATTTAAAACCAACATCCTTTTGAATATTGCAGTAGTGCCAAATTGCCTCTAGGTCTACTCTGCTCTATTATCCACTCCCCAATGCTCTTTTGCTCTATTTGGCAAGCTCGGGACACAGATGCTATTCTAAAGAAGAGATGTGATTTGCAATTTTTGGTTCCTAAGCAGATTCTGTGACCAGTTGTATTTCCAGCAGAAATGCTTTTGCCTACACCATGGCTTAGTTCTTCACCCTGGTGCCCTCCAGCTGTGTTGAATTCCACCTTCTGTAATTCAAAACAGGAATCCTCCAAAACTAGTTAGGGATGAAATCAGATCCATTTGAATGGTATCAGTTAAGGAGGGTGTACTATAAACTCTCCTTTATGATGCTTGCTTATAAATATTACATCAGCTTTTGAGAATTGGCTACAGAGTTAGCTATAAAGTCCAAATGCTCTGTCTATAATTTGGAAGAAAATTTAATATAAAGTCCAAATGCTCTGTCTATAATTTGGAAGAAAATTTTGTAGAATTAAACTAAAAAAAAGAAATAAGTAGAAAATGATTGAAAAAATATCAGTGTCCAGTCTGATACAATTCTGGCCAAGGCCAAAATTTTTGTATCAACACATTGTGCTTGTTAAATGATGGTCTCTTTTTTAAAAAAAATGGCACAGAGGAACAGATGGAATAAACATTGCTTTTAGATTCTTTTCTTAAAAGCAGTTTGTTGCAATGAACTAGAGTTTCCAGTAGAGGACATCCGCTACACATCACAACATAAATCTAGTTTCTTGTAGAAGCAAGCTAAAAAGAGAGAAAGAAGGTAACTGGAATTGTAAAACATGCAGAACCAATTATGCCATTTCCTTCCTCCTCAAAATCAGACAAGTCTCATTCATGTCCATACAGCACCTGAGAAATCCACATCCTTTTTCCTTTCTCTCCCCCAGCATTGTTCAAAGTAAGTATTTTTAAAATCAGAATATCTAATATTAATTATTATAGATTTATCTAACCTTAATTTAGGTAAAAGAAATTAACTTTTTACCTTTTGCTGTGTTATCCAACTGTACCATGTGAATTATTATTATTATTATTGGCATTATAATTCCAAGTAAACTTCATCAATGAGCAAAGCAAAATACAGGTTTGTAAGGCAGAGAGCTACAATAAGTAGAGAAATGAAGATATTATATATTAACCTGGAAAATCTGGTTTCCATTCCATTAGAAACAAATTTTAAGTGTTGAAATAACAGGTGTATAAAATTAAAGTTTAAGTGCTCCCAACTTTTCATTCTGGGGCGGAAATACTTGGAACTAATGTGTATTTGTTACACAAGAATATATAGTGAAAGACATTTCTATTCTTATAAGTCCACCTTGTCAAGTACCATTTTCATCATGGGTAAAAAAATGGCTTTGGAAAGTCCAGTGCTGCTTATAAAAGTAAATTCTTTTATCTGCTCCCTAGCAATGAGTATGCAAAGACATTTGATCTCTAAATCTTGATTGTTTTGGTATGACTGAATCCTTCACAAAACTGATCATCTCACTGTTAAAGTCACATAAGCTGAGGATTCACAGGATTATTGCTGCTTTTCAGGTTATTCGTGACTTTTCTTAATATCTTTAATTCCTGTATGTAACTTGCCTGCATATAGGCATGCACACCCACACACACATGAATACACACACTTAAACTTCCCCTTTGATTTTAATGTAAATTCTCCTACTGCGATCTTTTCCAAGGGGAGCAAAGTTTCATCACTCTAATACACACTTATGTGGGTAGTATTACATACTTACATATACGCAATGCAAAGTTTGTTCTTTGCTGTTTTCCATTCTATTACTAACACATTTTAATATGTCTGCGTTTTAGTACTATGAGAGAGGACAAAATATTTATCTCTCTACATCACATAGTCTTTTTATAAATATGCCCTGTTTTAAGTTTGTTCCAACTTCCCCAGAAAAATTCTGATGCAGTGACAAACATTCCAGAAAACCAATATGGTTTGGAGCTTGCAACGCTTGCAGAATGGTGAGAATACTTCTGGTATGGCTAGAACAACTGTTTCGACATTTTGGAGCTCAAAGCATTTGAAACTTGAAATTTTGCATCGCTCTATTTTGCCCCTTCATTGACCCTGTCTATTTAACCATCTCCAAAACCTTCCCTCATACGGAAAATAGACACTACATTACTACAATGTTTGGGAGATTTAAAATTGGGATGATATTAAATGATATCTTTTTTTCCCTCTTTCATATCACAATCCGCTTCTTTCACTGAAGGTTCATATATAATTTAGAAATCAACAATCTCTGAATTTTTCTACTTGCAGAGTGGGAACAGTTGGACCAGTGAGAAATTACCACAATGGAAGACACAAAGGGTTTAGCAATTACCCAGTAAACAACACTTATTGTACGTATCAATAAGTATGTTTTCTGCATATGTCAAAGGATATTAATACAGAATTGCCATTGTTCTTTAAACTGGGAAGAAGGATGGTAAAATGAAATGTAGCCTTTTCACATAAACATTATTATGAGAAGCATCTTGCTCGGAGAGTAAAAAATCTGTTTTCATGTGCATACAAAATCTCCAGGGTTCCATCTTTATATAAATGATGAATATACATATAAATGCATGGAGAGAAGCAAAAGCAGAGAATATTGCTTTGTTATCCATGTTACCTACTGAATTACATAAGTAACATTGATAACCACAAGTCTGGGGTTGCAAGAATCAAATCAAGTGCTTTCCCAAGTGATTCCTTACATAAAGCTGAAGGGCTGCCATTCATTGCTAAATGAAAAGGTACTGTGTTTGAGAATATAATTAAGTCATCCTTATTTCTACCCACTGAAACAATGCTTATATATATGTATTTTATTTTTTCAAGTGCACAAAGATGCACAACATCCTATTTCAATTGCACCAATGTGTTTACATTTACAATAGCCTTTCCCAGCCTGGCTTAAAGTATAGGTATGTGTTTGGCTTGTCCAGAAGATAAAAAGTAAAACTCTGAATTTCTAAATGTGCCAGTGCTGAAGGGCTTAACTGCTTGTAGCATCCAGTATCTCTGTCACAAATTTCATTTAATATCATCCCATGTCAAGGTGGAATTGTGGCTGATGGTATCAGATTAAGAACTTAAACTTGGAAAATATGCAATAAGGGCAAACTTAGTAGCATATATTCAAAACAGAAGTTTGACCAAATTCAAGCAGGAATGGCTTCCATACATATCACATAACAAAATTAAGTATTTAGAGTATGGTTTTTAAGGGGAAAAAACTCACCAAAGAGCTGAAATCAGAACACATGAAAAGTTAAAACATTTATAAATATTGTATATCAGTTAGAGTACAACAATGGAGAAGTTTCTCATCTCAACAAAGTTTAAAAAACAGGCATCTGGACTGGATTTTTCTCAAGTCGAAGACGTTTCGCCTTTAATCCAAAAGGACGAGTGAGAGTCTTCACAGAAATGGAGAAGTTAAAAACTAAATATTCACCTACATTGTTTTTAGTAATTCTTTTTCCTTTTTTTTTGTTAATAGTATCTTTAAATAATAAAACAGTGGAGACTTTGGCACTCAGTTCAGAGATTCAAAAAGATCTCTAAAATACTTTTCCTTCTTGTTAAAAATAATGTATTCTAATTTCATGGTTAATTTTCATCAATGATATACCTAGTTCCCTGCCAGTTGTGTCCAACTCTAGGAGGCGGTGCTCATCTCTGATTCATAGCTAAAGAGCCAGCGTTTGTCCAAATGCACGCCGAGGCACACAGGCGCTATTACCTTCCCATCAATTTAGGTGGTACCTATTTATCTACTTGTATTTTTACATGCTTTCAAACTGCTAGGTTGGCAGGCAGACAACGGGAGCTCACCCCATTACATGGCTCCTGGGTCTCAAACTCAGGCTGCCAACCCTCCATCCAACAAGCCCACATCTTAATCGCTAGACCACTGTGCCACTTTGGTAATAACCATACAACTTCTATAACCTCTTTGCCCCTTACTGTTACTATATCTTGGCAACAATTACTATTATTTATCTCATTAAGCTTGCCAGGATTTTATTTTGTTTAATGGCAGTGATATGAAAGAGGAAAAAAACGTGAATTTTTATATCTGCCCAGTTTGTAGTTTGGCAAAGAAAGAAAAAGTGAGAGAAAAATGCATGACTGATACAAATTTATTTTAGAACTGGAATTAAAGTACCCTATAGCTCCTTTTGAAATTCAGAAAAAAAAATTGCCCATGTATTTCAGAGGAAATTGTTGAAACATCAGTAAAATTTTCTGTATCTGGAAAAAAATGAATGTGTCAGTGTTATTTTTACTCTGTTTCTCATTTTACTAACTGCAAATTCTGTACAGTCATATTGTTTTGGAAAATCATGGAAAATATTGGCACAAGTAGTTGCATGCACTTTTATTCTTGCTTTTAAAGTATATTTTCGTATGCTTTTTAAGGGTGTATAGTTGTTCATTGCAGAGTGTTTTTTTTAGAATATTGTTTTACTTGCAAACGAGAATGTCTTGGCATTCTGTTTTTCCTATATATGGTATTTAGCAGTTTCTCTGTTTTTTCCTATATATTTAGTAAAGCCTAAACTATCATTTAAAAATATATTTTTTGAACTTAATGCCGAAGTCAACTTTGAAATTAAAGATTACGTTTTTAAAATAGCAACTGATCAAATTCCATAGTAGCATTTTAAGAATTTCTTTAACCACTGATCCTAAAAATGCTAATGAATTTTGATGATCTGCAAACAAGAGAGAAAAATTCCCACTAGCCCAAATTCATTTTCCTTCTGTGTTTTTTTTATCCTGACACTTGAAGGCAAAGAAACACCTCAGTCAGTGTATACTCATTCAACTTACCTCAAGAGAGTTGTAGGATGAAAGAGAAAACTCCTGGCACAATGTTGCCTTGCCTGCTCCTGAAACATATGCACACATATTTATTTAAAAATGAGCCATACTGCATATGTCCCACCACCATTTTTTTGCACTTCAACTAACATATAATGCAGAACATGAATCTGTTTCTTTTCTCTGTTTGTAGATTGTTTACTTTTATGTCATGAAGAAGCAAATCAATGTGTCTAAACAATTCAGATACCTAGTTACATGGCTCATCTGGTATGTTGGTTCGAATCCATTAGGAAGTAGAGGGATTTTTCCCCACCTCCTTTTAGACTCTTTAATTGGGAAGAGGCATCATCGCTCATGATCCCAAGTCAATTTCATTTGGTTCAGAATATCAGATCAGGATTGAATGCATTTCTTGCTTATGTTTACAGGTTTATATGAATTTAACAATACAATCCCAGGCATGACTATCAGAAGTCAAGCTCATGCTGTTCAGTACATAGGACTGTTGTCTGAAAATACTGATTTAAAAATGCATTTTATTTGTTTCATTTATCTTTCTGAAATTCTTTTAAATAGACATTAGGACAAGGCCTGTTACCTTTGAAGAGCAGCATAAAGGTGTTTCCTAAACAAGATATAGAGACATTCCTATGGAGAATTCAAAGGGAGCTGTCACAAATTCATAGCATATCTGAGGGAACCATGTACTGGTTGATCTAAAGCAAAAGTCACAATCTCAGTTGCCAAGAGTACAGTGAATGTGAAAAGGATATCTCTTAAGTATATACATGTACAGAGTTCTTCCAAGAACCAGTTTGGCTTAAAGATTAAGGTACCGGGATAGAAGCTCTAGTCCCATTTTAGGCATGAAATCTGGCTGGGTGACTTTGGGCTGGTCATTCTCTCTCTGCCCAACTCACCTCACAAGGTTGTTGTTGTGGGAAAAACAGGAGGAAGAAGGAGTGTTAGGTATGTTTTTGCCATCTTGAGTTATTTATTCAAGTAATTAAGGTGGTGTAGTAATTACCTGTGATCTGTGATCTTACCTTTGAGCATCAGATGATTAATTAGGCATACAAGCTATTGTACAAGCAGAGAAATGAGACTCAGAAGCAGTCCAGCTGCTTTGGTAGTTACAGGAAAAAGAGCGAGAGAAAAGCTCTCCCCCGATTTTTCCCTTATATTTATTAGTTAGACAAAAGTACAAAGTTACATCATTAAGAATGTTTGCACATGCGTATACATCAAGCAGTTTACGAATACTCCCCTCAACTTCTCAGTCTTCTTGTGATTAATCATACTTCTTGTGATAAGGAAGCTTTGCACCTGCAGATCTCAACAGTCACTCTGGGAAAACCACTCCCATAGTTCTGAGCTCTGGATTAACTTTTTACATCCCTACAGGTGGAATATAAATAAATAATGTTTGAAATTAAGATCTTCCTTGCAAAGAGGAATTGAACATGTCATAGTCATAGAACATGGGTCACAAAGAGGCATGATGAAGACAAGGAGAGTAACCAGTCAAGGGAAATTCACTTCCCCTTAGAATCTAACAGAATTAACAGTCATCAACAGAATGAAATTGCTTTTTTCATAATAGTGCTTAGAAAAGAAAATGTAAAGGTAGCCCTTAGTTAATAACCACTCATTCAACAACCATTTGAAGTTACAACCGTACTGAATGAGGCAACTTTTGAGAGTTTGTGTATCATATATAGTTTCACTTCATAGCTGTGGCCATTGCATCGTCCAGAGTCATGTGATCACAATTTGTGACCACTGCTGGCTTCTGACAATCAAAGTCAATGGGGAAATGAGCAGGAGGTTGTAAATGGAAATTGCGGGATATTGTGCTTAATGACAGTGTGAGATTCACTTAAAGATGGCAACTAGAACTGCTGCAGCAGCTGTCATAAGTCAGCACAGCCATGTGACATCACATATTACAAACATGTCACTTAGTGATGGAATTGCTGGTTCCAATTACTATTGTTAACCAAGGACTGCTTGTAATATAGTAGTATATTATGGAACATAATTTGAACAAGTGTTTTTCTCCAAACAACATCCCATTACTCACTTAGACCATGGAAAACAAAAGCCCTACATTATATTTTATGGAAATAGAACATCTTTAAACCTAGCCAAAGAAAGTGATACTTTTTCAAGGATTTTAATGGATTTTTGCAAACATGAGTTTGTTTTTACTATGGCTGTAATCCCAGAAATCTACATTCATACTCACAAATAGTTGAGTTTCTAAACTTTGTGCAGAAGCTGTTTGCATTTGACTGACTGAGCAAATAAATCTGAAAGTAAAAAGCATTTCTATAGATAATAAAAATGGGTGAATAAGCTGAAATGGATTGATAACAATCAATAATATATAAAAAGAATTTCCTATGCAGGATGCACCTTTATATCAAATTCAAATTTACATATGAATATTCTTATGTATTTATACAATGTTGATGGAATAATATGGAGAAATACAGGTTGTTTTATCTTTAAAAGAGAATTGTAGCCAAATGGTGAGTCATTTTAATTTGCTCAGAATAAAACAAGAGGATCCATTTCACCATTAGAAAAGTGCTAATGCAAATGGAGTTAATCAAAGATAGGACTGTGTAAAAGTAAAAACACGCTGGAAACTGATCTTGAAACTGATAACTAAGATTCCAGTAAGGAAAATTAGGGTCTTTTCTGCTGGTATTATTACTGTTTTTATTCCTTTCAGTTTTTATAATATCATCGGAAGCTGCTCTTTCAAGAACTAAAAATAATATAAATAAAATACAGTTTTTATTTACAAAATTAACCAATATGATAATTTAATAACCATAGATACAGCCAATAAGGCTAAAAATATAATACTTTTCTCTACATAATCTTCTCATCTAAAATTGTGTATGTTAAATATTGAAAAATTAAATGAAATTAAATTAAATATAAAATTGAAAAAACATGTAAACATTTTCTGAGTAAACAGATACCAATTTGAACTAAACATTTATAAATTCACTTGAAGTTTAGAAATGTTTGAAATATTTGCTAGCAAATGTTAGAAATTCTTTGTTAATACT
>JANHZU010006414.1:38792-49091 GCA_032468055.1 Acrochordus granulatus | reverse complement strand
GCCCATGAAAAACACACTCTTGTTCTGTGCTCATCCAAATGGGAATTTAAAGATAATGTGATGTGGAGGTTGAACAGCAAGGCCTGGGTCGTTCGTATCTTGTTTGTTGAATGGATCAACATGGTCTTCAGTCCTACAGTGAGGCGATATGACAGGAATCTGCCATTCAAAGTCTTGCTGGTTATGGACCATGCTACTGCTCATTCTCCAGGCCTTAAAGATGACTTATTGGAGGAGTTCAAGTTTATTAAGGTCAAGTTTCTTCCTCCCAACACCACTCCCCTACTCAGATCAGCAGGTTATCTCGAAAAGCTTTTCACAAAAGCATTAATTCAGTGATGTTTTGAGGTGACCAAAGGAACTACCCTTACCCTCCGAGGGTTTTGGAAGGATCATTTCAATATTGTGGGCTGCCTCAAGATCATCGATAAAGCCTGGGAGGGGGTCACAAAAAGAACCCTCAATTCTGCTTGGAGAAACCTGTGGCCTGTGTTCTTGAATATGACTTTGAGGAATTTGCTCCTGAAAAGGAACCAGTTCTCCATGAAATCATGTCTTTGGGAAAGAGCATGGGACTGGAGGTGGATGCAAACGACATTCAAGAGCTGGTGGAGGAACATAGACAGGAGTTGACTATGGACGAACTGATGGAGCTGCATCTCAAGCAATGGCAAGAGGTTATGGAGGAGATATCATCTGAGGAAGAGGAACAGTTGAAGGGATCCCTTACTTCAATTGAGATTAGGGAGATGGGCAAAATGTGGGAAACAGTGCAAAATTTTGTAGACAAACACCACCCAAATAAGGCTGTAGCAGTGCGAATGACAAATCTGTTTAACAACAATTCAATGTCACATTTCCGCAAAATCCTCAAACAGAAGCAAAAACAAGTGTCATTGGATAGGTTCCCTGTTAAATACAATTGAAAGGAAAGACATTCCAGTGAATCAAAAGATGACAGTGAATCCAAAAAGCGTAAATTAAATGAAACTAGTAGTGTTAGTCAAAATCGTTCAAGAGAAAGAACTCCTGAGATTCAAGTTCTAGATGTTCTCATGGTAGGAGATTCTTCTTCCAAACAATAACCCTCCTCCTCCTCTCCTCCCTCTCGTCTCCCTCACACCAACCATGACTCTTTTCAAAGTTAAAGTGCTGACTAATTTGTTTTATTTTTACTTTATATTGTGTATTTATCATTGCTATCTGTTTCAGATATTAGGGACAACAACTTGTACATAAAATACCATTGAAAATGATTTTTATATGAATATTTTTGGGTGTGTGGAATGGATCATCCGACTTTACATGATTTTCTATGGGAAAATTTGGTTGGTTATATGTTTTGAATTTAGGGCACTTTTCCAAACAAATTATGCTCACAATCCAAGGTTCTACTGTAGTACCGACTTCCATTATCCACCATGACCTCATAACTTTGGGCAGATGTTGTTAAAATCTCAGGTTTAATCTAAAGAAACTAATACCAGCAATATATGCCATTGTTTCAGTTCATATTTGTTCAAAGTCCCATTACTGAAGCAAGTCTGAGAGAACAAATAAAAAACCTAAACCTTGGCTGAATACAAGATTATTTTAAAAACGCTATGAGCTCATGATTTGCATAGAAGATCATTGCAACATTTGGGCTTCTAATGAGTCATGCCAAAGAACACTGAGTAATAGAGGAATAATAGAACACCAGTCTTAAATACCAAAAACTAATCCACTTGGAGTAAGTCTTTAATGGTCTTACAGAATTGCTACCTAATTTTGTTCTTAATGTCTTAGATAACTAGTATTTCATAATTCATCATGTAGAGCTTAATTGGGAATTAAAACAATTGTCTTTTTTTTAACAACAGGAAATGACTTGCAGTTGAGTGAATCTGGGAGTGACAGCGATGATTAAAATAGATTTTCTGCTTTGGTTTCCTGTTGCAAATATATAAAGATGCAGATTTAATAAGGAGTAATGCAAAAGTGGAAGCTGACTTACTGGAACCCATCTATATAAATAGAATTATTAACATTATATGATCTGAAGGAACAACAAATGTTCCTGGAGCAAAGCTATCCTTTGTTTACTCTACAAATAAATTAAATCTGTTGTAGTATATTATTTTAATTTTTTAGTAGATGTGAATAATTTTGATCTAAAATCAAGTTCTATCTTTGAACATCTGATACATCCTAACTTATAAAAGATAACAATCTTGATATATTCTAATAAGATTCTTGCTTTTGAAAAAGTTCTAGTCCCTATATGTAAAGTAGATGTTGACCAGTTTTATCATTTTAAAAAGAAAGAATTTGACATTTAACATGTTAGGATAAGAATGATTTCACCTAGATTTTGTAATCTTAAGACAAATTGATGCATATTTGGATATTTGTAGTAAATAAAAATGTCCTTGTGGCAAGAACAGTTTTTCAGAAGAAAACTATCCTATTCCTACATATTCCTATATTTTTTCAAATCTCCTGAAAATATTTTACGCTATAAAATATAAAACACTTGATAGAAGTAGTTATGATAGACTGGTTAACATAATTTCTCAAAGAGTAATTGTGAACTTAGTTGTAAGGATTTATTAGGGCATTTTTATTTTTGCAGGAAATTTTTATCATTTTTTGAGTGTGCAAATAAAAAATATTCAAATGCCATCTTATTAGTAACACAAATATTGGAAACCTCACATTTATATCTGCTATCTGTAAGTATTGAAGTAGCCAGTATTATTTAGTATTTCATGCTCAGAAGCATGAATATAGAATTAAGTTAACATCACTAAGTTAACATCATTATATGTCTGTGAGTATATAACATTTTTGTTAATAGGTATAATTGTTTATCTTATTTAGTAATAGTACATATAGCAGTAAAATGATACAGTGTGAAACTTAACAGAATAGATAACAGAAATACTGTTTCATATTGCATCTTGGAATAATTATTAGCCATAACATATCAGATTTTTGTTTCAACATTAATCAGTTTCACCTGTCAAGCTGCTTTGGTTAGGAGACGCTCTTCTCATATTGCTTCTTTATAAGCCATTTTAAACTTCATAACATGCTTTGTAGTAAATATCAGCTAAACCATTTATACAATAATTTGAAGTAAATCTTAAAGGGCGGAACATTAACGCAGAAAAGTTCTTTCACCAACAAATTATTATGTCTTGAGAGAGAATTTTTATGAGTAAAATTCCAAAATTATTTTCAGGTTTAATTTGGTTTAAGTTTCCATATATATATATATATATATATACACGCTTATATTTTAGATCTATTCATGTGTAAAATGTTTGCTATATGAATATAAATGTTTGCAGTCTGCTTATATGAGAATGAGCTGGTAGTTTACAATCTATCTTGGTAACAAACATATCCAGCAATTTGCTACAATTTTGGCTGCATGCTATCAAGATTGAGATTTTGAGATCATGAATAATGGAATATCTATAAAAAATGTGGCCTCATTTTAATATTTCCTTGATATAATAAACAGACTAGACAAATATTATTCTTGAAAGTGCCTTGAGTTGAAACCAGATCTAGTTTTTCTCTGAAGGTTTTGCCATTTTGCACCACTTAAGCAGCGGAGTGCTTGGATGCCAGTGCAAAAGCATGGGACTCAATAGGGTGAAGAAATGACTTCATACCTAATGACAAATGTGAGAAACAAAAGAGTTAAGAGGCATGCTGGGCAGAGTAAACAGCTCTGTCCATTTTGCTTCATATAGTAGCAGTAGCTATTGACAAGAGTTTGAAACTGACTGACATAACTCTAATCTGAAGCCATAATAACTTTCAGATGTAATACGGATTTTTAGAAGACTGCTGTTTAGAGCTAATGCATAAATGGAAGGAAATGAGCATTATTGTACTTTCTGGGAGCTGAGAAAATAAACTTTTTGAAGGGGAGGGTGAATTAATACACCTTAGATTTAGTATCAGGGCTGTGAGCCTTTCATGACTGCCCAGATTCAGAATGTTGGGGGACGTCAATGAAGATTCTCAGTCATCCAGGTAGAGTTGGATAGGAGGTTGAGTCATAGCAACTCTATTTTTTTTTGTTGGTTAGAAACATTTCACTGCCTATCCAAGAAGCTTTTTCAGTGCAGCTGATTGAAAAAAACTTGGATAAGCAGCGAAACATTTCTGATCAACAAAAAAAGAAGTCCACTTGCCATAACTCAACATTCAGACAATGCTGGGGGATGTTTCTGATTGGTAAGCTGCCTGCCATTAAGGCTGTAAAAATTATTGATGAAATCTTAGAACATTTTTTTACTTAGCTTGCAAGGTTAAGTCTGGTATTCTCTGTAACTTTGACTGAAACAAGACAAATTGTTTTGGTTAATATTTAAATATTACTTTGGCTGCAAAGCTGCAATCTTCCTGTGTATTTCCTCAGCTTAATCTGTTGGGGACTTAAAAAAAACTTTCTTTGTTTTACAGAGGCATGCAAATGGTAACCTGAAGGAAAGAAATGTTCCAACAGGTGGGAAGGGCTGAAGTATTCAAGGTCCATACCATTTGCACAGGAGCTGCTGCTTTGATTCCTAAAGGGAATTCTTGTGATTCATGTAGCACAATACATGATTTAAAAGCAGGATTATTGAAGCAGCTGAAGTGTTCAACTATTCAAGTATTAAATAAAAATAGGAGTGAAATGGAATTTAAGATGTATAATATATTATTTTTGATGCAATTTTGTTTCAGATGTATCTGTATCATCAATCTACACATGTATGTTTATATTTCTGTAAATATAATCTATTATTTGTAACATTTTGTAGTTTTTCTTTTAAAAGATTTATTTAAATAAAAAAAAGCTTCAGCAGCACAAACACTATTACAGAAATTTCTCTTATGTTAGAACTCATCTGGTCTGTTTGAATTTAATACTGTTTACACAGTTATACAGTTATACAGTGCTATGGCCACTGGCTTGGATCCCAGATACATAGTGAACAATTGTTATTAATAACCTTATTGATATATGAATGCACAGTCTTAGATATAAACATGTTCCTGACAAACTCAGTGCAAAAATTGTTACAGGTGTGTATGTATAGTATAGTGCATATGATAGACTTTACAATACAGTTAGCGTTTGATCAAGTTGGCATGATTAAACATTTATTAAACAGATTTATATAGCTGCCCAACTCATACATAGATGACTCTGGTGGTTTACAACATTTAAGCTTTAAATATCAACATTTTCCATAAATCTCAGAAAGCAGCTGTAATTAGGACAGTAGTTCTTCACACTGGAGGACTTTTCCTAATAATAGATAGTACAGTTATGCTGAACATTCTTCCACATCTTTTTCTACAGGGCTAAGTTTGCATGGTGGCTCCATTTCCTAGCCTCTTGTAGTAGATTCATTGCCTTTCCAGACAGTGCCTCTAAATGTGATACAAAGTAGAAATTACTAAATATGTGGGAATACTTAACTGTATTTACTTTAATTATTTTCACTAAATCAGTTTCCATTTTTATCTTGACTTTTGGTCTTCTTACATGATATGCCACTTAAAAGCACAGTATATTCCTCAGCACAAAAGAATGACTGAATTCCTGCAGCATGAGAATGGAGAGGGATTAGGAATTGTGAGCATTAGAGATTCTTATGCATTTTAATGATTTGGATAGGTCACAATATATAAACCTGCATGTAATGTGAGACATACATTTTGTATGTATACCAAATCAGATTTGGTTCACAAAATGTATGTGCACACACAATCCATCTATTGTGAACCTAACCCACTGTAATTGATGTACTATGAAACAAATCAGTTTTTTAGTTCAGGAATCTAGTTGTAGAGTTGAAAAAGGGCTTTTATCAAAGATATTTCAAAAGCTTGGCTCTTAAGTTCTTTTTGGATATCTGATATCCAAAATATTTTTGTCCTCTGCCAACATAATTGAGGTATAATCCTTGTGATTATGGTATGGCTACATAAATTCATACAGGTAACTCAACCATCAATTGATAATCCAAAAACATCCAAGTCATCTGAAATAGTGTGCACAAAATTCACTGTTGAGCAAAAATATTTTGGTGTGCAAAAAGGAACAAGAGCCAAACATTCAGTGGCTTTGTTCACACAACACATTGGCTTGTAATGCTTGCACAAACTATATATATACAATTTTAATTTTAGAATAATGCTTTCCAGATAATTCTTGTCATTCAAATGATGTTGAGAGAATTAATGAAGCATAAACCACCTCTCTCAGCTTCTGAAGCAGATTAATTTCTAGAAAGGCCCCACAAAATGAGGGTTTACTCTGTATTCTTCTACCCTACATAATGTAGCCTCTTATATGTTGGAAAAGGGATGGAAGGGGATGGAGATAAGTAAGTTACTGTCCATCCAATTTTATCCACAACCTTACTAAATCTGATTGGGCCACTTATCCATTTATTTATTCCCATTAATGGAGAAGAAGGGCAGGCCAGATCACTAGCCAGCCTCTGAATCTCCCTTCATCCTCAACAATGGAGCATCATCGTTCAGTGCACCTGAAGAACATAGACAATTAGATCCTGGTATCTCATCACTGCTCTCTTATCCCCCATCATTTGGTTCTGAAACAATCACTTAATGACAAGGTCAGCTTGTTCCACAATAAATGTTTCTCTCATGACCTGTTGGACTGCAAATAACAGCTATAGGTGAAAAATTTAACATTGGAGTTCATCTGCACCTCAAGAAGAGGAAATGGCTTTTATTTTTAGGAAAAAAAGTGCTGAAAATAATGTGCATATCTTATAAACAATGTATTACTAATCTTGACACTCCATGCTATTAACACTTTTAGAAATATTATGAATATGTAGTAGAGGAAAAATAATTGAATAGCCTTTAAATAATCTGCATTGTCTATGAAAATAATGGGAAACTGAGTTTTATACAAATACTTTTTCTCAGTTACTGAAACTAAAAAAGAGTAATTTGTGTCTGTACAATTATCACATTTTGTGGCACTAATATTATGGATTCTTTGTAATATACATACTTATGTCAGAGCAAATCCCATTCAAGTTGCTAACAGTCAATGGTTATTTAAAGTAGTGCGTTCATACATGCACACATACTGTACAATCACTTCCTTGATATGCACCTATGATACATAATAGGAGAATGGGGATCATGCTGCAGTTAGGTGGAATTGCATTATGAAGTATTTTGTAGCAGCAAATCTATTACTCAAACATCCATTTCCAGTGATGGTGATGTTTATAAGAAATCCAAGCTATTTTTGCACAGTGGTAAGTAATTAGCTGCAGATATTTTATTATCATTTTTTGTAAGTCAGTTTATTAGAGTCTAGAAATAGGATTATCTGAGGGAACACAAAAAACAGCAATAATTTTATGATACATGCGCCACGAATAATACAGGAACAAGAGGGCTGATTCAGAGTAAAACCTACTGTGGAAAGCCTTGTTTGTACATACAACATATACTGGAATTGGCTTGATGCAAAGAAGGTTTAAAATCAACAATTACTAGATAGACAGCAATTTTATTTGTAATGCATCGCCCACTCAGGAATGCTTCAAGTACAATAAATAAAATTAAACAGAAAAATTAAATTGCAATTAGAATTATACAAAGGAAATACAATTATATACACTATGCAATATTTACAGTATAATAAAATTAACAATGATTTTATTACTACATTTTAAATGTAACTATATCTAACTTTATTAGGGAATATTCCCCATCTCCTTCAGCATGGCTGAAGTAACCCAAACACGACAACCAAATTCTGATGATATGGAGAACTTGCATTCTCCAGATACAATCTGAACAAGGCTAAGAACAGGATACAAGACCAGAAGGGTTGAACATGTTATGGGTGGCATTAGAAAAATTGAACAAGGTGAAAAATTATCCTCAACTCACATTTATTTAAAAAAAACATTTTTATTCTTAGGTTGCAGGGGTTTATAAAGATAATAACTTTATTTTTCTCCCTTTGAAGGAGTTGATGATGAATTAAAGAGAAAATAGATGCATAAAGACAGAACAGATACATAAAATAAAGCATTAACCTTTAACCTCTTCATTATTCTTTTCCCAACTGTTTTGCTGCTCAAAATCAGATGAATTGCCTCTGTATTTTTTCAGTGCATCTGCTTCCAGGCTATAGCTACATGAGCTCACAGCTTACAAATTGCCCATCCATGGAGGAAAATATGGGAATGAAAATAAGGAAAACGTTTTTAAAAATGATAGCAGCCTGACGTATCAGTGCTACCTGGCTGAAACAGTGCACAATACTGGGCATCACCTGCAACAAGAAGATCAAGAGCAACCTTAAATTGAAGATCTACTGCCTCGTCTGCCCCATTGCGCCCTATAGATCTGAGTGCTAGTCCACAACAAATTATGCAGCATGCTACTTCAGCATTATGGAGACAAAGATGCTGCATTGGATCTCCGGCATTATGCACTACAACCTTGTTCATAATGACAACATTCATCATTCAACAACATTCATGACAACATTCAGTACAGTGTCGCTCTGATCACCAATAAATGACACAAATCTCAGCTGCAATGATATGGCCACATCCTGCATACTGATGAGAAGACACTTGCCAAAAAAACCTCCTATTAGAGGTCAGTGGCAAGCAGATGAGGGGTCCACTGGAGCAACATTGGCTTGACATGTTGCATAAAGACCTAAAGATTGCCAACGCCCACCCTGACCAGGCCCATGGCTACATCAAATGGCACCAGTGAACCAGTATTGTGGACCCTGCCACTGTGCACGATAAACACTAAAGAAGATTTTAAAAAATCATTATTCAGTATATTCAATAAAAACAGACATTAGCAAACATAACCTGGGCCCCAAATCCTGAAATGGCAGATAAAATATTTGGTTGCTGGCAGAACCAGATCACAAGAAGAGTTCAGGGCTGCAGGAATGTGTGGATCTTTAGATTTCCATTTACAAAACATAGTAAAAATAACCTCAACCATTCATTACATGTTTAGATTATAATATATATATTTCATTATTCAGAGTCAAAGAAGCATTATTTCTCTAGGTTCAGAAACAATGCATAAAAGAAGTTTAGTTTAGCTTCACAATAATCATAATTGGGATTCTTTCTTTTCTTGACAGATACGTAGACTGGAGATAAAAACCATAGTGACATTGTTTTAAAAATAGCATTGCCTATTAGTGACTGTTGCATTCATTTTATGGAATGGGGATATATCAAACAACTAAGTGATAGTTCTACATATAATGAGAAAATAGCTTGTCCATTAATAAATAAATGGCTGTTCTATGATTTGTAATATTGTGCAGATCAGACTGCAAATTTCACTGAAATTAACAGGACTGCACTTTTCTTTCCTGATGTTACCTGCCTATAGGACAGCTCTGCACTAGGCCTAGTTCATTTGACTATATATACTGAAAGACCGATAAAACATTTGGCAGCACTAGTTCTAATTGATTCTGGGATTTCCTGATTGCCAGGCTATATGCTTTTCTTTCTTCTGCCTACCAGTTGCCTCTCTGTTGAGTCCACCAGCTTGGGCAGACAAAATGGCAACATAGATTTGTAATTTTTGTGTTGGTTTTTTTTTGTAATTTTTAACATGGAATGATTCACAGATGGGGAAACACCCAAATCTGCTTTTTTCTCCAACAAATCTAATTGGAATATAATTCACCATTCAATATTTATTGTTGCTGTTGTTGTTTGCTTAGTTGTGTCCAACTTTTTGAATCCCATGGACCACAGCAAACCAGGACTCTTGATCCTCAACTTCCTTCTGGAGTCCACCCAAATCCATGCTCATCACATCCATATTTCTATCTGACCATCTCATCCTCCGCCATTCCCTTCTCCTTTTGCCTCCAGTCTTTCCCAGCATCACAATTTTTTCCAGTGAGTCCCCTCTTTGCATTAGGTTGGCAAAGTATTTAAGTATTTTTAAATGCTTCTTGACCTGCATACAGGTTTCTCAAGAGAGAGGTAAGGTGGTCTGTATTTCCATCTCTTTGTCACAGTTTGTTGTAATCCACACAATCAAAGGATTTAATGTAGTCAATGAAGCAGAAATAATTTTTGGGGAATTCCCTTGCTTTCTACATGATTCAGTGAATGCTGGCAATTTGATCTCTAGTTCCTCTGCTTTTTCAAAATCCAGCTTGTGAATCTGATAGTTCTCGGTTCACATACTGCTGAAGCCTAGCTTGTATTATCTTGAGCATAACCTTGCTCGCGTGTGAAATGAGCG
>JANHZU010006414.1:0-15404 GCA_032468055.1 Acrochordus granulatus | reverse complement strand
AATCCAGTCCAGATGCCTGTTTTTTAAACTTTGTTGCGACGCAATTACCCTGGACGAGTGAGAGTCTTCACAGACATGACCAATTAAATGTTAAAAATGAATGAATGTCCATACCCTAGTTGCAGTGTGTGGTCCTGTATTCTCATTAGAGATTTAAAGTTCCAAAGACAATGTGTGGAAAATAAAAAATATTGCCTGCCCTCTATCTGTTAACAAACTTAAATCCCATTGATTTCAGTAATTTTAACTGTGATTAAATCTGATTCCAATTTACTGACAATAAGTAATATGTTCAAATGTTATCCTTAAAATGGTGCCAGTTCATTCTATTTTTTAACAGTTTGGATATCAGAGACCTATTTTTTATGGAGGAATTATGACATGTTATCATAGAAACAGCTATGAGATGATTCAAGAATGTGCTATGAATGTTATTCAAAGAAGGCCTGGATGGTAACGTATTCATAGTAAAATCCTGTTCATCTGTGTCCTGCTTAACAGTTGCCTGCAAGGGATTTCTCCAGTGCTTTTTGGCTCCTTAACAACTGGAATCTGTTCAATACATAGGAGCTGAGATTTTAAAACCATCAGCTTAAAAGGACACTTTGCAGCATCACTTGATGGGGCATGACATCTGCAACAAATGGCAGATGCACAGACTGCATTGATACTCAACTGAGCAACACTTATAAGCAATGCAAGCAAGGGGGATCCTGCAATGCATGGAATGTTTAATTTCAAAATTAAAATTTGCAGACCGTGTGCAAATTCAGAGACATAAAACTCAGATTGTAGCTCTTTTGTTAGCAATGATGAACTGTTATAAGCTGTTTGGATATTACTGTTAATGCTGAAAATCAAGCCACCTTAATAAAGCCATAAAGCTCTAAGATACTGTATTATTATTGTTAGAACTAGGGGCCATATTTTTATGTTTAGAGATATAAAGGCCATGTTAATAATTCCCCTAGAATTATCAACATGGCAGCAAAAATAAGGCATGAAAAAGCACTGTGTTGTTTAGAGATGAAATATATGAAGGGCTAAACTAACATTGTTCAGCCTTAGCAAATATATGTGGACTGCAACTCCCTGGCTTTCTTAGCTTACATGAGTTATAGTGCATACATTTTCAAGTTGCCACAGTTGAAAAACACTGGGCCAAACAAAGATTTTCTAATTGACCTTTTTTTCCAATTTCTATGACTTTGTCCACTTCTCCATAGAAGAAGTTTCATATGAGGACTAATCAACCCTGAACCTGTATCTCCTAGTGCAGTGGAACACTATCCATGCCCCCCCAGTTCTTCTGAATTGTCTAGAATAGTCAGGGGCAACATTTTTTTTCTTTTTTAATGTTGGGTGAATTTTAAAGGATGAACTGGTATCTTAAAGCATGAAAGGCAGAAGGTATATATTTTAAGCATGAAAGGCAGAAGGTATATATTTTACATTATATATTAATGTACTGTATTACATTTGGGGGACTTTATCATTTATTTATTTATTTAACATGTGGCTTTTGTACATTATGAGCCAGGAAGTCTACAGTGTTATTACAGAGTAGTTTGGCTAGGCCATTTAGTCCATGCTCATGGACTATCCAAGATACACCACAGAGGTGAATAGCTCCACATAACTAACATAGAGAGTAACTAACAGCGATCTGAGAGGTGTCAGTGTCATCCAGGCTTTTTCCTCCATTGGTTTTCCCTCAGGCAGTTTATGCACTGGTTGATCTCTTGCTGTTCTGCACAGATTGTTACTAGTTTCTACCAAATACCTGATGTTGATCTTCCTCTAGCTTTCCTTATATTAGCTATTATATGACCAAAGTCTCTTACAGTATTCAAATCGAAGTTGTCCAATACAAGTCAAGTCCAATCCAAGAGCTAGTTTGGTATCCTTGTTAAAGTGCTAGCGTAGAAATTTGAGCGACCATGAGTTTGAATCCTTCCTTAGGGTTGATAGCCAGCTGTGTGACTTTGGGTCAGTTTCTCTCCCTTGCAGGGTTGTTGTTTTGGAGAATAGGCAAGAGTATCATGTACCTTCTCTTAAATTGTGCAAAATAAAAACAGGATATTTAAAAAAAAAATATTGTTGAAAAAATAAACACATGAAAAGGGAGAATATGTGTCTTAAATTTGGCCTAGTCTTGGTCTTTCTGCAAGACAATGCAGTATATTTCTACTTAAATTTTAGTTTTTCTAAACTAATGGAAAAAGAGGACATCTAGTAGGAGATTGATATGTAATATGCATGTACTGTGGACATAGAATTCATTTATTTTGCTTCTCTTCTCCAGTGAAACCGAACAGCTCATTAAATAAGGTTGTTTGGGTTACTTGCCACGGAACAAATTGGGTCAAAGGCAAGATTTTTTAAAAAAAATATGTATTTCCTTTATAAACCAGTGTTCTTCAAGAAATCAGATGGATGTCTGCTGCTAAAATGGAAGAATGTTTGGACTATACAGTATCTTCCGCCTCAGGGGCAGCAATTTTTCTTCATGCTCACGGGTCCCTTTGTTTCTCTTTTTGCTCAGCAGTTAGGAGGAGCCATTTTCCCAGATGCTCCAGCTGGGAAGCAAGGATGCCTTACTGCTTGACTGCTGTTGTGTGACATAGCTGCTATCTGCTGCAGCTCTGGTCCTGCAGATTTTGGAGTAACTTTGCTTTCTGGACACATTATGACTACAATTAAAAGAGAATGCCTCTTTAACAATCTATGATACTGTACTTATAGGCATGAGGTTTATGTAGTCATTGATAGATACGCATGATTTCAGTGGTGCCTTTGTCTTTGTCTTCATTTTGGCAATGCATAACTGACATACTCCAGAAAGTAATTCACCCAAACCAGAAAACCTTGCTGGGATGATGGAGTGATGCAGATGTTTAGTGATGTATGCTACACACATTTGTAGAGTTCCTGGTTTCAGACATTTAAAGGACTCCCTTCAAGTTTTAGAACAGTCCTTTAGTTCAGGTAAAGTTAATATAGAAGAATATAGGGAAGCTTTTTAAATCTTTCTTTCACCATGTGATCCTCCAGATAACTCTTATTAGCTGTTTTTCCACTTAAATGCCAAACAGTTCAACCATAACTTCAAGATGCCCAGATTTCAAAAAAACAAATCAGAGAAAAGGAAGTACCCCTTAGGCTTTGTATAGATCTTTAGAAACAGACTGAAAATTTTCTTACCTTTTGCGGGGGACTGCCAGCTGCACCATCAGCGGGGAGATAAAACTAATAATGTGCATCTTTCTGTAATAAAGGTTACAACCCTCTTAAAATATTATTAATACATCATATGCAGTTTTTTATTATGTTTAAATAGATAAAACTATTAGAAAAAAGCAAAATCCTTGGTTATCCTGTCTACTTTCTCTGAGATTGGAGACATCAGTTTTAATTTTTAGGAATTCTGATATAGAAAGAAAAACATAATAGAAAATGGCTTCTAGCATAATAGATACTTTGATGACCCTAGACCTCATGGCTATTCTTGAACTTCCTAGAGATATTTTTCCATAGGGTGCCCTGATCAGGGATACCGTTATAGTGGGACATGAGGAGCACATTCATTGTCTTTGCTCAGGAGTTTTTACATGTATATATTCTTTGAACTTCAAATACAGAGGAACACTGGAGCATATTCTCAAGTGGAGATATAAAGATTGCCTTGATATGCCAATTTTAAATCCAGAGGGACCTATGCAGTTTCTGCTGATAATTGAGCCCTGTATGCATATACAGATATGTGAAAAAGAAATTACACCCTCTTTGAGTTCTGTGGTTTTATGTATCAGGACATAGTAAACATAATCTGGTCCTTGGCAGTTCTTAAAAGTAGGTAAATTCAACTTCAGAAAAACAACAATACATGACAAATTACATCATGCCATTATTTATTTCACAAAAAAAAGCCAAAATGGAGAAGCCATGTGTAAAAAACTAAGTACAGTACATTCTTACTGCTTCCATAAGTATGAAGAGGCTAAGTAGCAGCCAGGTGCTATTAACCAAGTGTCCTTGATCAATTGATCAACAGCAAGTGTGACTACTTCTATAAAAGCCAAAGTTTCAGGAGTTTGCTGGTCTCTAGCATTGAGGTGTGTGTTAATACAATGCCAAAAAGTAAAGATATTGGCAATGATCTTAGAGAAGCCATTGTTGCTGCCCATCAATCTGGAAAGAGTTATAAGGCCATTTCCAAACCATTTAAAGTCTATTATTCTACAGTGAGGAAGATTATTCACAAGTGGAAAACAGTTAAGACAGTTGTTAATCTTCCTAGGTATGGATATCCCAGCAAATTCATTCCAAGATTGGACCCTGCAATGCTCAGAGGAATTGCAAAAAATCCTAGAGTTACATCTCACAGGCCTCAGTTAGTATGTGAAATGTTAAAGTTCATGACAGTATAATGAGAAAAAGACAGAACAAGTAAGAAAGGAGAAAGAGGAAGAGGAGAAAGCCTCTTCTCTTTAAAAAGAATAGGGCAGCATGGCTTAGGTATGCAAAATTGCATCTGAACAAACCACAAGACTTCTAGAAGATTGTCTTTTGTACAGACAAACCAAAGTGGAGATGTTTGGCCATAATGCAGAGTACCATGTTCAGTGAAAACCAAATACAGCATATCAGTACCAATATCTCATACCAACCTTCAAGCACAATGGTGGAGGGATGATGATTTGGGCTTGTTTTGCAGCCACAGGACCTGGCACCTTGCAGTCATTGAGTCACCATGAAGTCCTCTGTATATCAAAGTATTCTAGAGTCAAATGTCAGGTCATCTGTTTGACAGCTGAAGTTTGGTTGACATTGAGTCATGCAACAGGACAATGATCCCAAGCACACCAGCAAGTCTACAACAGAATGGCTGAAAAAAAATCAAGGTGTTGTAATGGCCCAGTCAAAATCTAGACCTCAACCTGATTGCAATGCTATGGTGGGATCTCAAGAGAGCTGTGCATAAGCAAATGCCACAAACCTCAATGAACTGAAGTAATGTTGCAAAGAAAAGTGGGCCAAAATTCCTCCACAACCATGTGAGAGACTGATAAAAGTCATGAAGAAAACTATTACTTCAAGTTATTGCTGCTAAAGGTGGTTCTATGAACTGTGAATCAGAAGGTGTACTTAGTTTTTCACACGTGGCTTCTCCATTTTGGCTTTTTGTAAAATAAATGGCATGGCATAAATATATCGTGTTATTGTTCATCTGAGGTTGAGTTTACCTACTTTAATAAACACTAAAAACCAGATGATTTTTTCTGTGTCCTGATACATAAACCATAGAACAAAAAGAGGATGTACTTTCTTTTTCACATGACTGTAGTGCTTGTTTTTTATGATTAGAGTCTGTGTTCTGTATATGAACTGAATAGAACTGTGGATGAAATTATGGCTTTGGACAGAATATATTGATATAAAATAAGTTTTTTCAAATGGTAGAGTTTCAATAAAAGTTATTTATATTCCCTTTGTTTGTGCACATCTTTGGATCACTTAAGGGCAGCATCTACAGCAGGACACTAATTTTCTGAAACTAAGATTTTTAGTTAAAGACCTCAGGGAAAGGGGAAGTAATGGAAGTGACTACATAAAAATCTCTTATGAAGTCTTTGCTAGTGAAGTTTAGCAGATCCTCAATTTTCTTTTATGCCTAAAATGAGACATTGCAAAGCATGGCAATTTAGAGGCATTATTTTTGGTGGTATTCCTCTATGGGAAACCATGATTCTGAATCAGTGGCAAAAGGGGAAGAGAGTATCTTTCTGTATTTTATTTTTAATTTTGGCCAGAAAAGAATCAGGAATGCTCCACTTGATTTTGCTTCTCACTTTTAAATTATCTCAGCATACTGAATTATATAGTTCATAAATTATACAGTTTATGTCTACAGTATGAAATACTGTGCTTAAACCAGTCAAGTTATTGGCATGTGTGGATTAAATATAGACTGAAACTTCAATCCAGTTTTGATCTTAGAAGCAGAAATCTATATAATTATACAGATAAGAAATCTGTATCTTGGATACTACAAAATTATTGACTTGCAACCACTGTCATAAGAAGATGAAATAGAAGTACTATCATGCTCCTGATCAGCTTTGTTAATTTAACTAATTAGAATTTTCCTCTCATTTTTATTGCATGACTAAAAATCCATAATATTTGTTGAAATTTGAGCTGCAACTTCTATCAGAGGAATTCAGAGAACAATAAAATTAAATCTTGGATTATATCTGCATTTGTCTATAATTAATAAATCTTGTCTTCAGTATTTTTATGAGCTTATTGTGTCTTGATATTGTTGTACCCATAGCTATGATTCTGTTTTCAACTATGTGATTAAAGTTCAGGATGCAACAAGAAAATAACATAAAAGCTTAATAATTGTGGTTGATACTTTCTATACATAATGTATCTACAAATTACAGATATAATTTAAAATAGGTGCTTGACAAAGTTATATATGAGAACTATCTGTCTGGGCAATTATTGTTGGGATGAAAAGGAAATGAGACAAATTAAAGTAATTCTTATCTACTGTTTTAATGGTGCATTAAATCCTGATCTTGGATTATATCTAACAGTCCTTCTGGGTGTTGCCCCTCCTTTGTTTGATCATGCATGATGACTCAAGGCTGATCCCCCTCTTCACACATTGTTCAATCCTCATTTCCCCCTCTCCATCATAAACTCCCTCTTTCATGGAAGAATCACTTATGGCCCCCTCAGCCTCCATGGTTTCTTCAGAATTGGAAACCTCAGTGTAAGTGGGAAGAGGAGAGAAATCATCTGAAAGAAAGGAATGTCCTTCCACCATGTCAAGAGCCTCTATTGGCTCAGCAGGTGGAGGAGTTGAAAGGGAAGCACAGGGTTAAGCTCCCACTCTCCCCTCCCTCTCAGTCTAGCAAGATCAGAGGTTGTAGGCTGCTCCAAGTCCAAAGTAACTTCCCCTTCCTGCTGTACCTGGAAGGATGGTTGGTGTCTCACTGCTGGTGGATTCAAAGATGGCCCTGGCTACAAAAAAACTGTAGGGTTAAGTGCCCAGTCACCCCTCCCCCTCTGCCCAGACATGGAAGGCTGCTGACAGTCTATAAGTGCTGCCCTGCATTGGAAGAACTGGGAGGCAGTTCGACTTGTTCAGCAGTGGATTCCTCAGGAGGTGGTAAAGTAGCTGCGCAGGCTGAGGCTTATTGGGAAAATGCTGGTGAAAGTGTTGAACAAAGAGTGGTGCATGGACGTGCCTGACATTTTCCCATGAATTATCAGATTCTGGATAGCTCTTCCAATGAATAAGAGATTGGATGCCTCTTCCCCATTTCCTAGAATCTAGGATTGCTTTCACTTTGAATCCTTGTTCTCCTTCCACAAGGACTGGAAGGGGAGGCAAATGGGAAAAATGCAAGTTGTTGGGCGGCCTCCTTTAGCAGGAGAGAGTGATGGAACACTGAGTGCAATTTCATGGATGGAGGCAACTGCAAACAGTATGTGACTGGATAGATTTGTTGAATTACTTTGAGTGGACCCCCTGCAGTCTGTTTATAAGATTGCTTGGCTTGCTCCAGTTGCTGCCTTAGCAGGCTTTGTGCAGCTATTTGCTCTTGCAAAAAATCTTCTGCCCTGGAACACAAATGTCATCTTGGAGTTGTCTGGGCAAAATCCATACAAAGCTTGAAAGGGTGTCATTTTGATCGACTTATGCAGTGCACTGTTGTATGAAAACTCTGCTAGTGGAAATAGGGAAGGCCAATTGTCCTGGGCATAGGTGTAGTAGCATCTTAAATACTATTGTAACAACTGATTGGTCTTTTCAGCTTCATCAGTTGTTGCAGGGTGATGGGCAGAAAACAAAACTGACTTGCACATTTAGAAGCTTAAACAGAGCACTCCAGAATCTGGAAGTGAATTGTATCTGTGAAATTAATCTCTACCACAAAAAAATTGCCCAAAAACAACTGAGCAGTCTCTTTTGCAGTGGGCTGACCCTTGCAAGGAATGAAGTGAGCCATCTTAGTAAACAAATCCTCTACTAACAGTATTGATGTATGACCCTGAATGGGGACAAGTCAGTTATAAAGTTCTTGGGCACAAGAGAGTATGCCAAGGGTGGGGAGGAGTATGCAAGGATTGTAAGAGGCATGCAAGCTTCTGATGGAAAGACTTGGTCCATTTGCAAGTGTGGCAAGAGACAACATAGTCCTTAATGTCTGCTGACATCTTAGGCCACCAAAAGTCTTGTAAGATTCTATGCAATGTCTTAAAGACCCCCCACATGGCCAGCCATCAGATTATCATGGCAGATCTGCAACACCTCTTCTCTGAACACTTGCAGAACTGTTAGCCTATCCTTATGCCTCAATGCCTCTCCCTTCATCAAAGATGGAGATGTGATACCTGGCAGGGCCCGCTGAAGGTCCATCCTGGCCCACATGAAAGGGTCTGCTTACTGCTGCGCTTTGATCTTGGTGAAGATGTCTCAATGTGGCTGGATCACTTCTAGTATTTCTGCAAGCAGTGATTCTGGAACATCTCTGAAATTCTCTGGTCATAAAATGTTTCAGCTACTGGGGCTTGATATAAATGCATGAATTCCCACTTTCTGGACAGTGCATCTGGCATGAAATTCTTTGTACCTGAAATGTACTTGATGTAGAAATCAAAATGTTTGAAAAATTGGCTTCATCTCACTTGTCTGGGAGAGAATGGTTTAGTACCTTGCAACATCTATAGATTCTTATGATCTGTGTGGATTCTATGGGTTAGCAAGCTCCTAGGAAATGGTGCCAATTTTGAAAGGCTGCCTTAACTACTAATAAGCCCTTGTTGAACATGTTGTAATTTCTTTCTGGCACTAAGAGTTCTGGAAAAGAAGACTCAAAGAAATAAACCTGACTCATCTTCCGGAGCTTCTTGTAAAAGGACACCTTCAATTGACACATCCGATGCATCTCTTTGGACTATAAATCTTCTTGATGGGTCTGGGTGTTATTGAATTGGATGGCACTCAAAAAGCTGTTTTTAGCTCCATAAATGTTCTTGCTGTGCATCTGTCCAGATAAACCTGGCCCCTTTTTTCAAGAGCTATGTGAGATATTTCACTTTATGAGCAAAACATGGGATAAACTTCCTATAAAAATTTGCAAAGCCTAAGAAACTTTGCAGCTGCTTGGTGTTCTCAGGAGCTTGCCATTCCAGTACTGTCTGCACCTTTTGGGGGTCCTTTTTTCAGAGGGTCCTTCCCCTCTGTGGAAATATGGTATTCCAAGTAATCAAATTGCTTGAGTTAAAGGCACATTTTTCTAATAAAGCAAAAAGGTGATTGTCTCTTAGCCAAGTCAAAACGTCCTGCATATGGTGGTCATGTTGAGCTTCATCTTTGACATAAACCAAAAAGACATTCATGTAAATCATCACAAACTTGTCAAGTAAATCAGCAAAAACTTGGTTCGTGAACCTGGAAAACATTGCCCCTATGTTCACGAGGCTGAAAGGGATTTGTTATATTCAAATTTGTCAAATCTTGTGTCAACAGCTGTCAGATATTCACGACCCTCGATTCTGATGAGATGATAAGCATTGCAAAGTTCTAACTTGGTGAAAATATGTGCTTCTGCAACCTATCCAGCTCGTCTGATATAAGAGGGGGTGAATAGTGATCTCTCACTGTCACTGAGTTGAGGGCTTTGTAGTCATGAACCACATGGATGGAGAGGGTCAGCCCCTGGACTTGAGAAGCCTGGATCTTGCTTCTTGGGCACAAAGAACATGAGAGTTGAAGCTGGGTACTTAGAAGGTGAGATAACACCCTTCTGCAAATTTGAGCCCAGATATTGTTTTAAAACAGTTAACACTTTGACAGACATGGAATATTGTCTTGAAGCGGGAATCTTGGCCCCTGGAAGTAAATCTATTGTACAATCTATCTCCCTTTGAGCCTCTTGCTGGAAAAAAATATCTGGGAAGTCTGCATATTTCTCTGGTAGTTGGATAGTTGCCCCATTGAGGCTCTGAATGGGTTGGGGAACCTGGCTCTGTTGGATGGCTTTTAAAGAGGGAAATGCATGCTTCCTGAGCCCCAGTTTATCATGGAGTTTTGCTGCTTCAGCCATTCTGTCCCCAGGACAATAGGGAAAGAAGGTTTTCTGTGATATAAAAGCTTAGCACTTGTTTCTGCTGAGTTGCTTGCAAGGGAGCTGTGGAATGTGTAATTTATTTTATTTATATTCATATTTTTATGCTGCCAATCTCAGCAGACTCTTAGCAGCTTATAATTTTTACATTAGGCATTTATACATTTTTAAACCCCATCCCCCTCAGCTGGCCAGTGAATGTTCACATTCGGGGCATCCTCAGCGGCTCCTGCTATGCCCCTAAGGCAAGTCCAGCACCAACTCACTGTTCCCCTCATGGCCGACCGGCTTCCCCCAAAAGAGGTACCCATTCATCTACTTGCATTTTTATGTGCTTTCAAACTGCTGGGTGGGCAGGAGCCGGAGGCAAGTGACAAGAGCTCACCCATCATGCAGTGCTGCAGCTCAAACTGCCAGAGTGCGGGCCATTTCTGGTCAACACAACTGGCATCATTAAGCCACTATACCACCACACCTCTCTAATTCAATCTGCTTTCAAAGGCTGACTGTTAATCATTTGTACCTGCACTAAATGAAATAAGGTCACTGAAGGGATCTGGAGGGCTTTGACTGTGGAAGAATCTATGAAGCTTGTTGTTGCTCCCAAACCTATTAAAGCTTTCATCCTTTCCTCTCCTCTGTGGGAGATTACAGAAATTGGGAACTGTTAACAAAGTATTTTTAGTTGCCTGATGCTGATCTCTGCTTACTGTCTGGGCAGCCCCCCTTGAGTTCTGGGAAAGGAGGCCATTTCCCTAACCATAACCCATTTCCCATAACCCATTTCCCTGGGTTATCATTCCCTGAGCCTAGCATCTGTCTGATTTCACTTCTGGGGGCTGCAACCCCTCACCTGTGGGCTCTTCTGGGCAATCTCTCATCATATGCTCTGAGGCATTGCAATGAAAGCAAAGCTGTAAATCTCTATGCATCTGCCTCTCTTCAGTTGCTGGAGACCTTCTGGTAGATCCAATTTGTGTGTGCTCCTCTTCCCCAGGCTCAGCTGTTGCAGCATCAGGAGAGGGAAATTCTTGGCACTTGAAGCCTTCTTCAGCCCAAAGGCACTTGAAGCCTTCTTCAGCCCAAAGTGTTTTGTATTTCCTCTAGGCGAGAATCAATGACTAAACAGAGTTGGTATCTGATAAATGTCCTCATTTTCTCTGCTTCACCAGCGAACCTCTCAGGCAAACACCCGTGGTTTCTCTGAACTACTGTCAGCAGAACTTGGCCCAGCACAGGAACTGGAACACATGGATTCAGTTGAGTTGTTGCACCAACTGTAGTATGGTAGCAGACAAATTCTGAACCTGTTTCTCTACACCATAGAATTGCTTCTGACGTTGTCTAGTCTGCTGTCACTCCTCCTGAGGGTCAGAAGCCATGCTCAAATTTCTGCACGCCTCTCAGCAAAAGAAAAAATACTTCTTCCTTTCTTCCCCCCCCTTTTTTTTTGTGTATGAGGAAAAATTAATTTTGGATGAAAAGGAAATTAGACAAATGAAAGGAATTCTAATCTACTGTTTTAATGACTGCATATGTTTACAAGAATTTCTCCTTCAGAGTGCTAAAGCTCTTGACCTTGGGTTATATCTAATGGTCCTCAAGCTGGTCCTCTTCACACATAGTTCAGCTCTGGTTTCCCCCACAGTTATACAATTTAAAATAAAAATGGACAGGAGCCTAAATTGTCTAAGGTAAAGATAGTCCTTGACTTACAACCATTTATTTAGTGACCATTCAAAGTTAAAACAGCACTAAAAATAATTTACAAGTAGTCCTTGAATTTATAACAATTGTAGCATCCTCATGGTAACATAATCAAAATTCAGGTGCTTGGCAACTGGAATATATTTACAATAGTTTCAGTGTCCAAGCATCATGTGATCACCATTTGTAGCCTTCTCAGTGGGCATCCAACAAGAAAAGTTAATGGCGAAAGCCAGATTTGCTTGTGTGATTGGTTTAACAAGTACAGTGCTTCACTTAACAACTGTGACTAAAAAGGTTGTAGAATGAGCTATGATTCATTTAACATCTGCCTTGCTTAGCAATGGAAATTCCAGTTTAATTGTGTACAGAGACATGTAAAGTCCTCTGAGGTGAAAATTCTTCTTCCAGGGTGATAAAAAAGATCCTAATGCATCTTTGCTGATAAAACAAATATTACAAAGGAACATTAGATTTCTAGTACTCTTTCATCCAGAAGAGTTTAAACAATAGCATGCACAAGATGATTAAAGAATGGGCAACCTTTATTAGATAATTTTGCAATGTTTCTGTCTTGTAAAAGAGGAAAGATGTTTCTTGAATAACCTGAAAGTAAATTTTGATCTGGCATGATTCTAATTACTCTCACATTGATTCCCAAGTTTTGATTAAGCTGTTGGAGTGCCAAAAGAGTTAGAACAGGAAGGGTAAAGGCTTAAGAAAGATGTCCCGCATCTAAATATAACAAGGTACACATGTTCATCGCAGCTGGAATTATTCTGCAGGAGAAACATTTTGAGATTTTCCAGTTATCTGAGAGGATAAAACTGATTTCATCCATGTTGAGAAATCCAGGAAGCACTATAGGCTGCATTGAATTCCTGAAGAAAAAAAGGAAGTAAATCTAATAAATGAATGAACAAATTTTAAAAAATCCCTTTTCTAAAGATTATGCCTGAGTGTACATAGATCTTGATACTCATCAAAATACCTAAGTATTTCTCCAATTAAGTGGAAAAAAGTTGAATGATTCTTAACAAGATGTCATTCTAGCTGAGTGAATAAAATTATGTGCATCATTATTACTGAAAAAGCACCATACTATCAGGTTAAAGAAATTACTATTTTAAAGAGCAGCAGATAGAAAAGGCAAGTCTTTTAATTTTTTTTAATATATACAACTTTGATTGCATAGGCAGACAGAAAATCAGATTTAGCTTCTTTTACAGATAGGTTAAAAACAACAATTGCATTATAATGTCTATTCATCCTAACAACATTTGCAGTGCCTAGGGGACTAAGAGGATTATATCAGATAATTAAAGCTAGAGTTGTGCTATAAATAGATCTTTATATATAATCAGTGTATCATGTATGAGAGGTAAAAAATGGATTTACAGTTGGTTATACTCTCTGATATTTACAGTTTTTAGCTTATTGGCACAGACTGAAGGCAGGATCTGCGTAGTTATGATTGGAAGAGACAGTCTTAGGTAGAGATATGATCAGTGCATGGAGGTCTGTAGCACTTCCCATTACTATTTCATGCATAAATTGTACTCTACAAAGGTTTTCTGGAGAACTTCTTACAAAAGAAAGCAACCAAATATTTTGCAGTATATCTCAGAATAAAGGTCCTCTTGTGATTTATCAGATGTTGATAAATTATAGCAATCTCAAGTCTTAGAATTTTTTAGTAATTAAAGACCTATACATATTACCAATCTTCTGTTCTGTAAATATGTTGAGCAATTTTAATAAGGCAAGCGACACTCTGCTTTCAGGAACAGATGCAGATAAAATTAACTCTTAAACACGCAGACTTCAGCATTTTAGAAATATTCATCACTGGACTTATAATTGTATATCACTTCAAATATCCTTTGGATGTGTGGAGATGTTCAACATTTTGAGAGGTGTTTCAAATATAATGCTGAATCATCTTTTAGCACAAATGCAAGCAATCCAGACTATGATTTCCTGCACACACATAAGGCCTATCAGTCTGCCTTGGATGCCAAGAGCTGTGCCCCCTTTTCCAGGTGTTAGTATCACCTTTTCCACCAGCAATCTCAACTGCATGAAAATCAATGGAAGGAAGAAACAATGAAATGTCATCAAGTGTACTGCTCTATGGCTATTAACAATGGCTACCTTAAAAAGTGTTATATATAAATGCCACAGTCATCAGACAAGATGGATGCTTCCTGGAACAAGAAGTAGTCTTGTGAGGGAATGGGACTTTATTCTTTTCCATTCCAGCAGGCAAAATTTTGGATATATACTTGGATAGCATCTGTTTTCAGGAATGTACGTGCATATGTACGTGCAGCTTCTACTCACTTTATCATGAAATAAAGTCTGTTAGGTTTGATACTATGAGAATATGTCTTGGGCCCATGCGTTCATTCTTTTTCTTCCTTCTTCTGTAAGATCACATCTGTAATGAAGTTGAGTATTTTATTTTTTAGGATAAGTTGAGATAAATTAAACTACTTTAAGGATGTATTTTCCAAACAAGTCAAGAATAAATTATGTCTTCTAGTTCAAACTTGCTTAGAAATAAATGTAGTTCATGATCTGGATGGAAAAATCAGTAATTTAAATACGAAAACAGTTTCTCCCTTCTGACCATCCTCACAGCTTGTAATGTGCCTACAAATAACTAAAGATCAGCATTATGTTTAAACTAAACCAGAACATATCAATCTGTGTAAAAAACAGAAAAAAATGGTTGCTGTAGTATGAAACTCCAAAATCTATCTTGAGATTATATAAACTCTTACTGACTTTATTACAATAATGTATTATAATTTTTTTCGCAGATTTCAGGAAATGAATGAGACTGCTCTTTATGGTGGATTTTTGCAGAATATTCTCTTCATATAACAAAGGTTCTTTTTTTAGATTTTTTTATTCTGTCTGTATTATTTTTATAAATAACTTAAGACAGTGAACATATCTCATACGCCTTCTTCTTATTTTCCCTACAACAACAAACCTGTAAGGTGAGCTGGCCTGAGACACTTGGCCAAAGTCACCCAACTGGCTTGCCTGTCTAACGCAGACTAGAACTGTTTCCTGATTTCTAATCACTACAGCAAACTGGTCAAAGAACTAAAAAGAACCAAAAATTTCTTCAGAAATTATCTATAGCAGAATGATATTTTGGTGGATCTTCATGAATTTCAGAAAAGTACTAAATTGTTATTATTTAAAATGTATACGAAGTATAAGAAACTAAGTTAGAAAAATAGATGCAAGTAGATATTCCTGTTACTACTTCTTTTGCAGTTTTATGTGTACAGCGGAGCCTCACAAGACGAGACTAATCCGTTCCGGAAGAATGCACTTAGCGCGAAATGCTGTTAAGGTGAAACAAGATTTCCCATTGAAAACAATGGATAGTTTGACGATACGTTCCACGCCCCCAAAAATATTCACCAAAAAATAATTTTCAATGGAATTCGATGTAGAAATGATTGTCCCTAACATATGAAACAAGTAACCATGATTAACACACGATATAAAGCAGAAATAGAGCAA